>CAIGRK010066952.1:0-16247 GCA_903798315.1 Fraxinus greggii
TTTTTTTTATCTCATAGAGTTTTTATCAAATAAGGTTTTTAACGAGACAAATATTTTGCAATGCATTGTTCAATGGGGAGTGTTGTAAATGGTAAATTATTGATGAATGACAATTGTACCCCTACAATCCCATAAATTATTACCATATGTATCACAAATCCTTCTCTATAAATTTAGGGATTTGGTTTTCATTACAACATACACGAGTCTATTAACTTTTATTTTCTCTTCTTTTTTTTCTCTCTTCTCATCACAATTATTTTTTCTTCTTTTTTTTCTCTCATCGTCTATTCAGTATACACTAATTCCACATCGATTGGAAATCTGTATATTTATATATAACATATTTTACTATTTGCAAAAGCATTGGAGATGCTCTAAGAAAAACAACAAATTCCTTTCCCCATCCACAAAAGGTTACTTGTTCATGAATACTATGATACACTTTCTAATAAAAAAAAATTACATAAAATATGGTAGACACGTCTCAATCGACTTTATGAATTTGATCCATAATAAAGACCAATTTTTATGATAAACTCCTTATCACGTGTGCTACTTTAATCTTATTATATTTTTATATATCCTTTAATTGTATATAAAATGCTTATCGAATAAAATGCAATTAGTTGAATCCATGGATGTGAAGACAACATTCGTAAGTATTTCATAATTAAACTAATAGGAAAATCCGAAAAAGGATATTACTCTTAGAGAGTGTTTGATTGCTAATATNGGTAGACACGTCTCAATCGACTTTATGAATTTGATCCATAATAAAGACCAATTTTTATGATAAACTCCTTATCACGTGTGCTACTTTAATCTTATTATATTTTTATATATCCTTTAATTGTATATAAAATGCTTATCGAATAAAATGCAATTAGTTGAATCCATGGATGTGAAGACAACATTCGTAAGTATTTCATAATTAAACTAATAGGAAAATCCGAAAAAGGATATTACTCTTAGAGAGTGTTTGATTGCTAATATTTTTGATGGAAAATGTATTTTTTCACCCAAATTCCTACTTTTGTGTTGTTTGATTGACAATTTTGTGGTTTTTATTTTCTATGTAATCACTCTCTCTTTTCCCACCAATAAAAAATGGATAACTATATATATTTTTTAATTTGAAAACTAAATCAATCAAATACATTTAATTGATAATTTTCATACAAATAAGTTCTAGGCAATTGAGTTGTCAAAAATTTATTTTTTTCCATACAAATTTCATACTAGCAATCAAATGTACTTTTAATATATATAGTTATGTAATGTGATTTAAATTTATTTTGAGTCAAAATAAGCAAAAAGGACATAATTTGAGAATCATGCATGTATGAAACAATAAGAATTTGTGAGATTTTATTCTCTTTTAATGTCCTCCAAATAATTAATTTATTTGTGAATATTAGTAATAGAATAGCATTGTCTTGACTTTTTTTAAGATGGAAATATTAGTTTAATTTAGGTTGATTATACACTAAACCCAGTAGACGAAATCCGTCACTCACTACCTTTGACCCAATATATAATAGGGGGGAAAATGGTGGGTCAAAAACTCAAAATAGACGTACCATTTGACTGGGCACTTTTACTTGTAATGACTATAATTGATTTAGAATTAGATTGTATAATTATTATTTGATTCTCCGTTCAAGCTACAATAGGTCCCACCTGGTTAGTGTTTCAATTTTTAAGATTTGAATTTTGAATTCATTATCAATTTTCTATTTTGAGGGTCTTTTTAAGATTGATAAAAAAATACATTTGATTTGTTATCTTAAAAAACTATTGCTTAAAATAGAAAACATGTTTGGTTTAAAATTTTGAAAAATTATTTTACTATGTTTTATTCCATAAAATTTGATTATTCAATAACAATTTTATATTAATATATTATCAATTAACACATTTTAAAGTTAGTAAATTTTATAATATTTTTTCTCGCTACAAAAATAAAATAAATAATAAATCGATTTTAAAAAATAAAAATTAAAAATTACTGATGTGGATTGAGAATATTTTATCAAATGTTCATTTAAATATATTTTTAGATTTTTATTTAAATAATCGCTATTTATTTTATAATTTTTATTTTTCTAGAATTTTTTAAATTCTTTTTTTCAGAATTTTTATTTTTTATCTTTTAAAATTTATTTTCAAAATTTTTATTTTTACTTTTAGAATTTATCAATTTTATTTTGTGAATTTATTGTTCTTGATTTAATTTTATTTAATTTTAAAATTTTATTTGTTAGAGTTTTATATTTTAGTTGTCACATTTTAATTTTAAAATTTTGTTTAAATAAACCTTTATTTAGATGTTTGTTTTTCATGTTTTGAGTATTTTCAAATTTTCACTGAAAATACTCAAAACGACAAATGTATTTTGAGTTTTATACTATAAATTTATCTTCTTCTTTTTTCGGAAATACATTTTCAAAAATAACTGATCAAACATGTTTTAGTGTTTTGCAAAATTAGGGCGTGTTCGGTAGAGAATAAAATCGGATTAAAATTGAAAAATTAGTCGTTATTGTTGACTTTTATTAGACAAGTGAGACCCAATAACGGCCATATTTTCAATTTTAATTGGATTTTAATCACCACCGAACAAGCCTTAAATAAGTTTAAAAATCAAACCAAACACACTCTTAAATTTTAATTTGGCTCGAGAATTACCTTTTAATAATTTTGATATTCAACAATAAAATAATTTATGCATTTACATTAGTTAATAGGTATTAAGAATTTATCCAACACTTTTTTAGTTTGAAAACAAAAAATATATAAAATGAAAAAAAATATTTATACACAACAATTTACGGTTTAATATTATTTTTCGAACCATGAAAAGAACATGATTCGACTGATCGAACCGAAATAGAATCAAATACTTGCGATTGGGTCAATTTTATTCGATCACTGCATATGTAACATTTTGATTGCATATATTAATTCTCCATAATAATGAACGGCGATTCTAACTATGAGTTAGATCATGTTAATGTAAGTATTCTGCCATAGGTTCAACAATTTTAGGATGTGAACACTTTTAGTATGATTGATACATTTTATTTATGATGGATCTATTACTTAATTGAATTATTATTATGAAAAATTAAGCTCTTGTTTGATCCTTGTTATTTTCAAAATATATTTTTCTCTCTTTTCTTTTCAACAACGTATTATTTAACGAAATAATACTACACGCAAACTCAAAACTTTTCTTTAATTTCTAACTATACATTCTCCGTCAAGTACTATTTCAAAGTACATTCTTAGCAAAAAAGGGGGGCCTCAAACAGGGTCTAAATTAATAGAGTCAGTAGATTCATGTCTTAATAATTTATTAATCACAAGGAATTGCTATTGTGAGATACAATTACATATGGCTGAATATCAAATTATCCGTGGGTGTAAATAATAACAAGATACTTGGATATCGTTATTACGGATAGACTGATGTATGTTGCATTTCTTACTTATTAAGTGAGCAGTTGATCTCACAGGCTAAAATATAATGACATTCAAATGGACCCGTGCATGTTTTGTTAAAAGACAAAACATTGAAGACCGTTACAGAGACTTCACACGGATAATTATCTTAGTGTCTGAGGTTAATCTCTAAGTTTCAGTAGTGAAATTGATCTTCGGCTTGAGGTCGTTATAGCACCTTATATGAAGATCTTCATACTTTGGTAATATTGGATATTTCTATGCTAAAAGTCGCTAATACGACATCATTTGGGTATGACAAGAATTATATGAAGATTGTGAATAATCAACAGCGCTCCAGACTTACATTTCATCCTCTTAAGTTGATATCATGAAATTCTTGGTCAAGACGAGTTTATAATTCGAAAAGGGTTTTGACAATAATTGACTTAATAGCAAGTTGAAAGATAGGATCGATTAAACCAAAATTGACATATCTCTATATCTTGTAATTAATTGAATTATATTGATGAATGGATTATATTTCTTCGATGGATTATATTTCTACGATAAACGAACAAGTTTACTTTTGTCACATCACTTGACATTTTATGTCACATGTGTTGCCATAATACATTGATAGATATCAATCGGAGAAGACGAATTTAAATTAATTAATTTATGTGAATTAATAATAAATTAAATTCTCTTTGTACATAATAATTTATCTTTTCTCTTTCATCTCTTCACCTATTTACATCTGTCACTATCTCTATTCTCTTTCAAATCTCTCTTGATCCTTAAATTTACTTCATCCCCACCATTGACGACTCCTCATCAGCACCCAAGTAGAACTACACGCATCCATCTTCATCCCGTCCACCTTCATCGTCTAATTTGGGTCACTTGCACCACAGCCCACTGAGAGCAACGAAAAGATTCTTGCAATTTTCATCTCACGATATGAGCCCGGAGCACTGAGTGGTTTCGTACTTGTGCATAAAGATAACATCAGTGTTTACCCAGTGAAAAGAGCGAGAGCAAGCATTGACATTTTCATTTTGTCAAGCCCACTATCAAATTATCAATCAATATGTACTTATATTTCACCAAAACCTTTGTATATTTTTTCTGTTGGTTCTGCAACCCAACAACATCTCGTTATAAACCATCTAATTTTATTTATTTTTTTGTTTTAAGACAAGATTTTATTAAAAAATTACTTTTGGAAAGGTACAATAGACCAATATGTACTAGTGATAAAATACTTAAAATTAAGGCCTACAATGTTTCTTCCGATCCAAGGTCCAACCCACTGCGAGGCGACACCAAGTCAGCACAATAGCTATTCAAGGTGGGTTTTGGCTTTAATATAACAACAATGCAAAATGTGCACTCCTTTCTTTACATTCTTTTTGACATTACCATTGTTTTTTGAAATTTGTAAGAGGAAAAATGTTTTTATTTTTGAACTGTCCAATTGTGCTCTACCATGTAATACAAAGATGTAAAAGATGATATATATGTAGCATGATAGTTAATATAAACCAAAGTGATTGTTTGGTTGAAAAAGAAAATAGTTTTCTTACATTTTCTCAAGAACATATATATTTTAAAGTAATTCAGAATTGCAAGATAAAGGAGTAAGGTGAGGAGGTGGTGGTGATGGTAGTGGTAGTGGTAGTAGTGCTCATATAGGTAATGCTGGCTTAGGTGACGACGGTGGACCTAGTTTTCGGTAGAGGAGGTAGTGATGGTCACATATCAATGTCCACAAGTCACAAATCAAATAGAACTGATCATAGATCACTTATTTATATTCACAGGTCATAGGTCACAATTTATGGTCACATGTCATATTGTATAGATCACATATCAATTTCAACATGTCACGAATCAAAATTATATTGTGATAGATCGTATGTCATATATCTTTGTGCACTAGTAATATGTCACAATTTCAAGTTCACAAATCATGTATCATATGTCTTTGTACTCATGTAGCATCTAGGCGCATAGTTTTGCAAATATAATCCATTTTTAGCAGCATTGGCGCCTAGGCGCTGCCTGATCTATCCAATTCTGTTTTCAGCTTATTTAGCCTCTTTCTTTGCTCTCTTTACATATTACAATTCCTCTTCTTCTCAGTTCATATTATCATCACTCTTTGGTTCATTCAAGCTCCACAAAGACCTTTTACTACCATGTCACCTAACCTATAACAAAACATGAAAACACACATCAAAACGTTATAAAACTCTTAAAGATAAACAAAAAATCAAATTTAATTAGTATTATAAGCATGAGTGAAATACACTCCTCAGTATCGTGAATATATATGTTTTGAATGCTCTTGTTACTTTAAATCGTTATTTGTAATTTTCATTAACACACTAGAGTACAAACATGGCTCAACTTTCGATGTGAAACATCATTACTTTCACAATCTCATCGCTCATCCACTTCTATAAATTCATATTCAATTGATAACTGGATAACATCAACATGAAGAGGGTGCACTACAAGTTTGTCATATTTTCTTATGAATGGCATAATAACACATAATAGAAATACGTTTGTAATCTTATCGGTGCCATTTGTTTATAAGTCTAATAGTGTATAGATACTACTTTCTTCATTTGGTCAATCCTTAACTCGATATGTGTTCTATCTATGAGCACTACCTATGTACACCCCATTAGTAGAAAGAGGTCCATAGTTCCATCACCGTATGTGATAAGCACATTACCATAGTTTATACATACAACAACAATAAAACAAAATTTATTATTATTCGAGGATCGATAGTAACATAAATTGAACAATATCAATAAATTAATAAGATTATAATGTTATTGCATATGATAACATCCATATCAATATAATCATGAAGACACTAATACTTGTTATATAAAAACAATCCATTGCATTATTTCTATCATACATTGCATATTCGAATTTGGTACATATTGCATAATGTTATGTATAGGCAAAATGTTCAGTCATGCATCTATTCCGATACAAGAAATTAGTTCATATAGCATCCATACCTAATTGAAGAAACTTTACATTGTTGTTATATCATAATATTCATAATCTCATATAGCATACCTATCATTTGAAAACAACATTAGATCTTTAAATTTACTTGCATCACTCGTAGCATTACGTTACATGATCTATACATAGATTGCATAACAAGTTTTATAACATGATTTGATTAACATTATACATAGTTGAAGTCACCGATGTCACACTTACGTCGAAAAACCCTTGGAACCAATATTAAATCTTAGAAAAAGCATAGTTACATTTGTTGCATTCACTTTGGAGGTTTCCCGATCAACAAAACCAAATTGTTATATGAAATGGTTAATTACAGAGGACAAAAATGTTATATGTAACACTTCACATTTTCAAATTTATATTTTTCAATGTCCATGATCTAAAATATCGCTAAAGCCTATACATTTATATTAGTGTTTAGTTACTCATCCAGTATACCATTTAACATGCATTCTTTTATATAATATATCCCAACACCTATAGCTAATGTACATGTAGTCGTGTTAATAAAACAGAGCCGAAAACATGAAATGAAACCTATGACGTGTTATAAATGTATTATGCAGAATTTATTCTTAAATATGTAAATAACATGATACATTTATGAAATCTTACCTTTAAATTGACTGAATCCTCTTTCAATCCGAGCTTTTATCACATATATCATGTCCCAAATCCCCAGTCTATATTGCGCAATAACAATATTGGTGATGGTGTTTTCTCGTATGGTTCATATGAACATAATTCAAATCCTAAACGGCGTTCGACAATAACATAATTTTAGGAATTCCTATATCTGTTGACCTCGTTTTTTGCACGGTTGACATAGACAATAGATATTGGGCCAACTCGCGTGGGACGATTGTCTATCAACAATAAATAAGGCATGAATGTGAAAGAAGCTTTATAACATGCGATGAAGATGTTCAGGCTCCGATGAAAGATATGGGATAACTTACACGGTAATGAACGATATATTAAGAACCAAACTATATATATATATATATGTTGGATGAGAAGACACATGGCTTCATCTCTTTTACCGAAACATCACATTTTAGGTATCAATTTTGACTCCACTAGCATGGGACGCATTAAATATCCCAAAAAGGAGGTGGACGCCTCATACCCTATGCTAACAAGATTGACCTTTTTACTCATCACAATTGTTCAATCAATCATTCTAAAGGGATTTCATAAATTTAAAATCTTCAAACGTAGAACTTCACCAGACGGAGTTGAGCCTCGGATTCTTCTTCATTGGACTTCCCCACTTCGGCAAAGCAACTTCGTTTGGGCCTCAAGATTGTCTTTTAACATATGGGCTTCGGTCGGTCAAATGATATGGACTCTAATAGACCTTACTCCAAGTCAAATGCCATGTGGCTTCGACAGAAGGTGTTTTGTGGGTCAGCTGAGCTAAGTGGGAACCTAGGTGACGAGGCATAACAGTAGTCCCCATGTCCATGTATGATCTTTCATGTCGTACTATCTAGAGCCAAATTTCTTTAAAGAGCACTTCCTGTCACTGTTAGGTTTTTTACCAACACAATAGTCTCCCAAATCCAAGTATAGATATTGATATCATAGTTGGAGTTCGAAGTTATGCCTGATTCTTGTGTCCTAATGTTATGCTGAAACGTTGAAATTTATTTGTTGAGCCAAAGCAGGGACATTTTTCGAAGTACAAATACTGAAAGCCAAAGCTCTAATTTTGAAAATAGCTAAAATTTGCGTGTTGAGCCGAGGTAGAGATATGTTGAAGTGCTGAGGCTCTTATTTTGTAAATAGCTGAACTTTTCTTTTTTAGCGCTCATGTTTTGTTGATAGATGAAATTTCCATTTTTTTAACCGAAGCAGTGGAGTGCTGAATTGCTGAGGCTCTTGTTTTGTTGTCAATAAAGTATGCTTTTGAGAATTATGCTAATGATTTGACCTTTTTGTACATTATTAAGGAAAGACAACTGATGCATTTCGACTTCCAATATACGTACATCCATTACACATTGAATGCACAATGATGACCACGTTGCTGCAAGTTCAGATTTACACGCTGCAATGATGGACTTCGGATTGATGGCTTCGAAAGGTAGATTTTGATGCCGTCTGTTTGATACACAATGCTTAAGTTTTAACTTAACCTTCACTTGTTGCAGATGATTTTGGGAGGTACCCCACCCTAGCATCAATATTAAGAGCCACATCTACATTGAAAGCCAGGGCTTTGAAGCCCTTCTCTGGGGGGTGCGAAGCAAGTCAGGAAAATTGGAGTACCCCAGCAAGGAGCATGCTGAGAGAGTGAGGATGAAGGGGTCCAGAGGGTCAACAAGGGCAAAGGAAAAATGGAGGAGCTTGAGAAGAAGAGGAAATTGTCCCATAATACCATTTCAACTTCTGGGAAGTTTGGCACTATCACTGTCCTAGCAACCTAGCAGACCCTGCATCCTCATCCGAAGTTGATGCATGGGTTTATTCAATGCGGCTAATGCCCAGAAGGTCAAGGAGGCCAGTGAAGAGGCTACGAAAGAGGCAGAGCAGACCTCTGAGGCAGTAAAAAAAAGTGTCGTGGCGAGGACCCCTGGAAAGTTCGGAAGGTTCTTGGCGAGGTAAGATGAGGAGATTGACCCCAATAGTAATGGAGATGTTGTCACCTAAGGCCCGTAACAACACTACCAATTTTTACAAGTTCTGGATTGAAAGGTTGCAGAACTACATCTCCACATGCGATGTCGTGGACCTAATGGCAACCCTGGTGAGCCAAAGTGCTACAGAGCTTTTGGAGTCACACTTGAATGCTAAGAAGTGCTTAAAGATATTCAGGCATTCAACCCGGAGTTGGTTGAAAAATTGGAATCAATGGAAAAGAGATGAAGAAATAAGATCTGAGGTTGAAGAGCTGAGGGCCCAACTAGCTAAAGAGCGAACTAAATTGGACTATACCTTAACGGAGATCAAAGCTCTGAAGAGGAAGGTCCACGAATCCCAGTGTGAGGTTGCTTCCTTGACAAAAAAGATTGAAACTTCAAATAATCATCAGAAGCTAATGGCCGAAGCTTTGGAGAAGGCCAATTTAGATAATGCTGGGCTCAAAGATGCCAATGGGTTACTGGAGACCCAAATAAGGTACTATATTAAGGAAGCTGAGTAGGCCAAGGCTGATGCTTGGAAAGCTGGTGAGGAGGCAGTAAAGGACCGCATTGCCAACTTCCATCTGACATAAGAGTATCAGTGCTGACGCTTATAATTGGAGATTTTCCTACGTAAAAGTACTGGAAAGGTTATGAGAACTTTACCCAAAAACTCAATGCTTCTGAGCTGAAAGTGGAGGTTTTGGAGGAGGTACCTCAGACCCCACTGATGATGCAATGGAGGCAGAAGATCAAGAGGGTGCTCTTGTAGACGAAGCTTCAAGCCAGGAGCCCCAACTGCTAAAGCACATGTTACGGATGCGTCAGACTTCCTGCCACCTCCTGCATAGTATAAGATTTTTTATTTTGTTTTCTAATGTACTGGCCGAGGCCCACCGATGTACAATTTTTTTGTTTAATAAAGTATATATTTCTCTATCTTCTTGTTTAAATTTTCCAAGTACTGAGACGACCATCAATAACTTTAAACAATATAACTTGCAATAAGATTTAGGACTTAAGCAATAACTCACAAGTATTGGGACCTTCGTAAAGTATATAACTTTAACAATATAACTTGCAAGTGAGATTAAAGTAAACATGATGACATCTAAAAATAAATTATAACTTTAAATTTAGGGACCTCCTTGAGGTACATATCTTTTCAGTAGTTATCATTTCTCTGACGCCTTAGAATATTAATATGTTGACCCTTTTGGGATCCAATCCTCTTCTCTGAGGTACCCATATTTCTTTACATGGTGGATGGTTTGTCCATGTAGGCGTGACTTCCATGACGTTCAGTTTCGTCATGGGAGACTTTTGTTGTACACATCGGAGTGCCAATAAGTTAATCCCTTTTGGGATCTGATCTTCTTCCTTGAGGTGCCCACGCTTCTCCACCTGGTGGATGGTTCAACCATATAGGGGCTTCTTCCACGACGTTCAGCTTCGTCGTGAGAGGCTTGTGCTATACGTCTTGGAGAGCCAATGTGATAATCCCTTCTAGGATTTGATCCTCTTCTCCGAAATGCCCACACTTTTCTATATGGTGGATGATTCATTTGTGTAGATGTTTATTCAATAACGTTCAGTTTCGTCATATGAGGCTTGTGTTGTACGCCTCGGAAAGCCAATGAGGTAATCCCTTTTGAGATATGATCCTTTTATTCGTGGCACCCATACTTCCCTAATTGGTGGACAGTTCATCCATGTAGGGACTTCTCCCATAATGTTCAGCTTCATCATGGGAGGCTTGTACTTTTAGACGTATCAAAACTTACTTTTATTGAATCATTTCAACATATTTACAAGGGCTGGGAAGATTTCTTCAATAGTAGAACCTATTCACTACTAGTATATTTTAAGATACTCTATGTTCCATAGGAGAGCATGCATTTTCCCATCTAGATTTTCTATCTAATATGTGTCAGGTTGTAGCTCTTCTTTGATTCGATATGGTCCTTCATAGTTTGGACCCAATGTGCATACCCCCGGTTCCTTGGAGGACAGGAAGACTCTTCAAAGTACATGGTCATTTATCTGGAAGGACCTTTTCTTAACGTTCACATTATATAATGGGTAAATTTCCTTTAACATGCGGCTAGTTTTGTTTGGGATTCGTCTCTCCTTTTGTGGAGGAAGTCGAGCTCACATCTTCTCAACTCGTTATTAGATATTTCATTGAATTGCAATCGATGGTGGAAAGGTAACCCGATTCTATTGGGCTCATTACTTTAGCCCTGTAAGCCATTGAGAACGGGGTTTCTCCAGTTAGGGTCGGCTCGTAGTTCAGATTGCACATGACACTTGTGGTAGTTCATCGACCTATGCTCCCTTGGAGGCGTCAAGTTTTCATTTCAAAGTATACTTAATGGTTTTGTTTATAGCCTTTTCCATTTGCCTGCGGGTGATGAAGTGTTGAAAAATGCTTCTTGATCCCATATTCCTCACACAGGTTCCTGACCTTTTTGTTATTAAACTGATGGCCATTATCTGAGACAATTGAATAGAGAATTCTAAACTGACATATTATGTTCTTCCACATGAATTTAGAAGTGTTGGCTTCTGTGATCTTGGCCAGATATTCGACTTCGACCCATTTTGTCAAGTAATCAATGGCAACTATAGCAAAATTTACGCTACCCCTACCCTTAGGTAAAATGCCTATAAGGTTAATCCCTGATTTGTCAAATGGCCATGAGTTGGATACTACTGTTAGCTCTTGGGAAGTTGTCTCTGGATAGCAAAGAAACGTTGACATTTATTGCACTTCATACAAATTGGATCGAGTATTTTTTCAAAGTGAGCCAATAATACCCTTGTAGTAGTGTTTTTGTGCCAGAGCGAACCCTCCAACGTGATTGCTGTAAATACCCTCATGAATTTCACGAAAGATGTAGGTAGCTTCTTCCTACCCGACATATCGAAGGAGGGCCAAGAAAGACCTCTTTTGTAGAGCACATCATCTTGGAATACAAAGTAGGCTACCATTCTTCTAAGTTTGTAAGCTTCATCTTTATTACTGGTAAAGGTTTAGTCTTTAAGAAAGGCGACTATTAGTTGCATCCACGTCGGCGTTCTTTCTACCTACAATACCTATTTCCCTTTAAGAGTGGAGGGCTCCAAGAGATGTTCAATCGGCACAATCATTAGTAATTTCAAGTTTTTGCTACTAGCCAATTTGGACACAGTATCAGCATTGGCGTTTTCATCACACGGAATTTGAGCTAACTCGAATTTCTCAAAAGATAGGAGTAAGTCCATTACCAATTTGAGGTACGCAGAGCATGATGCTCTTGTCTCTAGTCGTAAAATTGCCATTTACCTAGCTAACTACTAGTTGGAAGCCATTGTTAATGAGTAACTTTTTCGTTTGCATTTCTTTAGCTAACCTCTAACTAGCAAGTAGTGCCTCATATTCTGCCACATTGTTGGTAGCCTTTAACCCGAACCTCACTATGCAGTTGAGCTTGTGTCCTTCGGGACTAATTAGACCCGCTCCTGAGCATGCATTCCCAGATGAGCCATCTGCGAACAGGTTCCATGTAATAGGTTCCATGGGCTTCATGATTTTGTCCATCTCCGGGACATTGGCTAATTCTGCCATGAAGTTTGCGATGCCCTGGCCTTTGATAGCGATTCTTATTTTGAAAACAATATCAAACTCATTGAGCTCAACCACCCATTTTAGCAATCTTCCTGAAGAGTCGGGTTTCTGAAGTACTTGCTTGAGCGGGAAGTTGGTTAACATGAGTATCGTGTGAGGTTGGAAATATGGCCATAACTTTCTAGATGCAGTTATCAAGGCTAGAGCTAACTTTTCCATATTAAGGTAGCGGGTTTCTGCAGCCAAAAGTACCTTACTTACATAACAGACAAAGCAATTGTTGAGTATCTTCTTTTACGAGAATTGTGCTATAAGAGATCTTAAAGAATGTGAGACAAATGTCAATACCCTTTTAGACGAAATGACTTAAAGCTGCCATACGCCCGGTCAAACTTTGCACCTTCTTTGATTTTTTAGGAGACCTCATCTCCACCAAAGCTCGAATTTTCCCTGGATTCGCCTATATGCCCCTTTACTTAACCATGTATCTTGGAATTTACCGGAAGCAACACCAAAAGCAGATTTGAGGGAATTCAACCTCATTCTGTACCTTCGTAGGATTTTAAAAGTTTCATCCAGATGCCTTATGTGGTCATCCGCCTTTAAGCTCTTCACGAGCATGTCATCCGCGTAGACTTCCATTATTTTGCCAATGCAGTTGGCAAACATTTTGTTAACAAGTCCCTTATAGGTAGCACCAACTTTTTTAGCCCGAAAGACATCATTTTGCAACAATAAAGACTTCTATTAATGATGAAAGAAGTGTTTTCCTCGTTTGCCGAGTGCATGAAGATTTGATTATAGCTTGAGTATGCTTCCATAAAGCTCAAAAAGGCGTGTCCAGCAATAGAGTCCACAAGTTGGTCTATCCTTGGAAGAGAAAAACTATCATTTGGACAAGTTTAGTTAAGGTTGGAGAAGTCTATACATACCCTCCATTTACCATTGTATTTCTTCACCAAGACTGGGTTTGAGACCTACTTCGGTAAAATGGTCTCTTTGATAAAGTCGTTCTTTATCAACTTATGCACTTCCTCTTTCAGGACTTCATATCTTTCTGGGTTGAGGGCTCTTCTCTTCTGTCTATGCGGGGCAACCTTAGGATCAATTTTCAGGTAATAACAACTGACCTTCGGGTTAATGCCTACCACGTCCTCATGCCTCCATGCAAAGACATCAAGATTCCTACATAAAAAAAATCCTTGAGTTTCTCTTTGTTCTTTGATAGTAGGTCTTTTACCACCTGAAGTACATTGGTGGGATCTTGAGGATCCACCCGGAAACTATCTAGCTCCTCTACCGGTACTACTCGAGATTCAGACTTATTAATCCGAGGGTCCAATTCATTAGTCATGACTGCCTGCTCAAGGATGTCCATCATTTAGATGTCTTCTTGACCGGAATTTTGGTCTTTCTATCATATCAACATCCATTAGTACCACGTTGACATCCCTGGGTTCAGCTTTTCTTATTAAGTTGAGGTAGCATTCCTTTTCCCCTTTTTCTTCACCTCTAACTGTGGTAATTCCATGTTCAGTAGGGAACTTCATGCATAGGAGGTGAATGGAGGTGACGTCCCATAAATCCTTTAAGGCAGGTCTACTTAGTACTCCATGGTAGGCTGACATATTATCTATTACCAAGAATTCCATGAAGTTCAAAGCTGTCGGATGGCTCTTCCATTTCCACAGAAAGGGTTATTTTTCCCATTGGGATGATGCTATCACTGGTGAAGCGGGTACAAGGGGTTGTGATGAGGTTAATTCGTGATCAACAATCATCTTGTCGAAAATAACCCCGAAAAGGATGTTGACAGAGCTATTATTATCAACCAGCTTCTGTTTCAACCCATTGCGGACCACAATGGCCGTCACCACAAGGGCATCACAATGAGGAAAGTATACACCATCAGCATCTTCTTGAGTAAAGGCAATAGGAGGTAATCGCCTTCGAGAACTATTTTCCTCTTTGTAGCTAGTCATTAGAGGGTCTTTTGCTTCCCTAGCGTAATTCTTTTGTGAGTTCTTTGTATTGCCCCCAACAAAGGATGCTCCAAAAATTGTATCGATTTTATGTATATGAGCTTCTTCCATGTTGGTTGGGGGTTTCCTACTAGGCCTTTCTCTGTCACGTTTCCTCCATCGTGGAGATAGCTCCAAACGGGAGGATCTAACCTCATCACCCTTAGGCCTTTGACCTTGCCTTAATAGAGGCATGTCTGTAGGAGGGCGATCATTTCTCTAGTTATTTCGTGTGGTCATTTGCCGAAGGTGTTAGGCTATGTCTCTACAGTCTATTGTGACTGTAAAAATGATGTTAAGTGCAATATTGAGGGGTGTTTGGCCTATTCCTTGGCTTCGAACCCTGCCCTCAGCCTCTTCTTCTTTGGTGGGCATGTTGTCCTTATCCAGTTTGCCTCATACTGGTTTCAACGTGCACACTGCATACAACGTGGCTGTGGCAAGTGGTTGCCCTGAATTGGGAACTTTATTACTAGCCTTATTCTATTGGTGATCCATTAAGTGAGATGTGGGTCCTATTCCATGCTATATCTATGAGGATTAAAGACCCATGATGGCTTTATTTCGGTGATCAATCAACGCTTTGTTGATGCCTTATCATTTCCAACAAGGCGTCGTAGTTGACTCGCTGGGGCCGCTGCTCCTAGAGCCTCTTCATTAGAGTCTTCTCTTACCCTCCTGGGAGAGACATCACAATCCGAACTCATTTTTCCTTAACTAAACTGTCAAATTTTTCCAACTTTTGGGGCTTCTTCTTGTTCTTTTTCAAGAACAAATTCTTTTTCAAGGGGGATGTCCAACTATTATGTAGCGAACTTTTGGCACGAGAACGTTCGTGGTTATTGTGACACCTCCCGCAAACAAAGCCAATATGTTGACCTCGTTTTTTGCACGGTTGACGTGGATAACATATACCGTGCCCATTCGCATTCTCGCAAGCTAAGTTCAACATGCATGGGACGATTGTCTATCGACAATAAATAAGGTATGAACGTGGGGGAAGCTTTATAACATGAGACGAAGATGTTCGGGCTCTGGCGAAAGATATGGATAACTCAACACGATAATTAATTATAAATTAAAAACCAAACTCACAATCAAGATTGTACTTCAAACAATAGATTAATCAGAAAGAAAGAATATATATAATTTGTAATCAATACTTTTTCATTACCCCCAAATGGCACAAATGTACATGTGCAATAGTAACCGTTGGATGAGAGGACACGTGGCTTCATCTTTTTTATCGAAGTATCACATCCTAGGTATTAATTTTGACTCCACTAGACGGGGCGCATTAAATGTCCCAAAAAGGAGACAGTCACCCCATACCCTATATGGACAAAATTGACATTTTTACTCATTACAACTATCCAATCAATCATTCTAAAGAGATTTCATAAATTTAAAATCTTCAAACGTGGAACATCACCAGCCAGAGTTGAGCTTCAGATTTTTCTTCGTTGGACTTCGCCA
>CAIGRK010066960.1:0-11482 GCA_903798315.1 Fraxinus greggii
GTGTTAAGCGAGAAGTTGTACTCTGCATGAATTAGTAGGATAATTCAATTATTGCATGTAGGATTTTAAGTTTCCTAGCTTCTTTACTGCATTCATGGTTAAAGATCTGCATTATTAGGACTATTTGGCATAATATATACATTCATTTAGATAGCAATTTATATATTGTTTATTTAAATTCAGTCAAATCAAAGTCAAACTTTAATTTCATCCGCGCATTAATAGCTACTACTCATTATTATCTGCACATTTCATGTGACCACTGCTATTCCTCTTTATAAAGCATTTATAAATTTGCCAAACGTAGGCATAGTAATAGCATAATTGAGCTTGATTGACAATATAGTGTGTCAGCTGATATGAAACGGATCTGGGTCTGCACTTTAGTTCACTATGTCAGTTTGTATTGACTTTCAAGCAGCATTATGTTTTATAGGAAGATGTAAGGCTTGTACAGTGATGACGTTTTCATTGGCAGTATGTTCTTCTTCATGCAGACTATCTTCTTTTCAGAGTTGAACCCTTCTGAAATTCGGAAGCTAGTTGAACACCTCCTTAATTATGTTATCTACAAGGTAAGGTCTTTGGTTAGCAACATGAAGAATTTTTTATTAACAAATTTCTCTCTGTGATTTTTCTTTTTCTTTTTTTTAAATTCATCTAGTTACTCATTTTTTACTTAACAGTGAAGACTGAATATGGACCTCATTAATTTTACTATATGCATTAGATCTTGTTTTGCTTTTCTGGTTGTGAATTAAAATGCCTAGATGGAGAAATTTTATGATATTAAAATGGTCTTTGAATTGTCATTGTTAATTATTTCATGGAAATTATTGGGCAACCATTCTGCTACTATCAGAATGGGGATGATCTGCAATATTGTTTATGATGACATTACTTGGTCAGTTGAGAAAAATTACTTACACCAGGTTCTTTATGAATTTTAAATCTTTGTTAGACATAGTTGGGATTTTAAATTCTTAGATTTTGTTTAATCTATAAACTACATACTTTATGGGGTAGCTATTAGATGTATTTGTGGCTATACTTTGCCTTACAATTTCCTCCTTTAATTGCAGCAGTCACTGTTAAGGTTCTATTTGGAACTTATTTAAAGCTCAACCTTCTTGGGGCTTTTGTTAGCATTTTCTTGACATGTCTGAAATAATTGCATTATACACAGTTCTTTTAAAGAAATATCAAGGCGATCATAATATTTAATATAAATTTCCACGGGTTGGCATTAATTTTGTTGTAGTTTTTAGATAGTTTCTTAAATAAAGCATTACCTGTTGGCAACCTGCAGATTGATGAATATGCTAGAAGTATTAGAAGTAGATTTGCTACTTGAGCTAATTGATTAGATATGCTTTTAGAAATTTAATGTATTTGTTTGGCAGTGGTTTGATACCTTTATTATAGGACTTTTATCTGTATCTAGATGGTGTAGTATTTCGTGTAATCAAGTTTCATTTTGCTGGAAAGACAGCAAGTTCCCATGGTTAAAAGTTTTAGCGTTATCTTAAAATAGGGATGGAAATGACACCTGTGCTGCTTATAGAGTGAAACATAAACATTTCTCCAGAACATATTTCTCTGTATGCTGATGAGTGCTTCAACAGGGAACTTTTCTTCCACTAGTAGTACTGCCAACAATATCTCAAGCAGGTCTATGGTCAACTTGGTTGGCTGTGCTCTGTTTTTTAAAGGTATTCATCAATATGTGCTTTCAAGTAGTAGATATCATACAGGTGCACATGAGAGCTTAATTAATAAATTTACTTATCGTGCAGATGTTCCAAGCTTTAGCCAGGGAGCGACTTGAACGTTTAAACACTTCTCCTTCTGCAACTCCATGGACATACTTTCGAGTATATTCTGCATTGTTGTTTGTTTTCTTTGTCGATTTGCTCTGGTATTTTCTGCTGCCCCTTCTGTTGCATGTATGTGTAGAAACTTTTTTTTTTTGCCAGCTTGTGGACTTGTCTTTTTTAAACCTTTACTCGTAAATAGAGAACATCAAATGCGTTTGAAATGTAACATTGACTGCTTCTCGAGCTAGGTCTAGGATTTATAATTTTTTCATAAAAATTGCAAAACAAAATAATTATGAACATTGGCATGTGTGTTGCACCCACTTGACGCCTTTGGATTTGTTGTATATAAATATATGTACAGCCATATAGGCTTCTTTTAGTTACTGGAAACTTTAATAATTGTTAATTACGCATGCACGCACTGATATTTTAAGTTAGTACGCTCGGGCTTCCCCGAGGCTTTGCACTTCCCTGAGGCATTCCACTGACCATGTTATGATATTCATGAGAGAACCAACGCCATCTCATTTTCCGGATGATCCTTTCAAGGCCTGTTTGGTCATCTCACTTTGGACCTCTCCGACAAGCCTGTTCCATATTAGTATCTGGAAGCCTTTTCATAAAGCTCTTATTGCCAGAAATGATCCCAGTCTGTCTGTATATTGGCCGTCAAAGTCCATATTTTACACAATATTCAGCAAGTTTATGACACTTGCCACCCTGTTTCCTTGGGTTGCCATGCGCTTGCATTCAGGCTATATTCTTACTATAATTTGGACATGATTCTTCTGTCTCATTTATGATCATTCTGCCTTCCACTCCCTTGTATGGCAAACCCAATAGTGACCATATGTTCTAGATGAATTCTACTCGAGAGGATGTGTCAATATTTTCAGACTGAAGGTTGCTTTTATGATGAGGTTGTGGAACTGTTTTTATACAGCCATGCATGAAAGAGAACCAGAAAAATATGTACATGGATATTGTCAATGCAATGGTAGAGTACATCAATCAGTAATCTCGAGCACACTTTTTTAGTATGTGAGACACCCTGCAGATTATTTTGCCATTTTGAACAATGAGATGAAGTTATTGAGTTATAAGATTGTTTTTTCCCAATATCAAGATTTCCCCTCTTACAATATTAATCAACATTTTCTGAGTTAATATTTATGGAACTCTTTATTGCTAAATGCTATTTTCATTAGAAGTTTCTGACATTATTTTTTACCTGTTATTGTAGGATAAGTGTATGCATGACAACATATGGAACAAGAAGTTCATCAATGTTTTTCTTGTTGTTTATTGAGCCTTCAAGCATTGCTTTTGAGACCCTACAGGTAATGTTGAGTTATCCATGATCCATCAGTCATGTTTATGGAATTTCCATATGGAGATAAAAGTTTCTAGCAGACAGTTGACAGACTGTTTATCTTTAGGCCATTATGGTTCATGGATTTCAGTTGCTTGAGATATTTCTTCATCATTCTTCAGGAGACAGTGCAAATTTCCGATTATTAAAACTCGTCGATATATCCCCTGCAGGTGCTTTTGAAAATTTTGCTTTCACTTGCTATTTCTAATGTAAGCGTGCTTGTTTTATTTTGACCGGGTATTCATGCTTCGTTATTCTATTATGAGCTCTATATAGAAGATTTTTGGTACTTGGGTTCCATAATATGTTTGATGATGATTTTCTTCGTTCAGTTTTTGCAAAAAAAAAAAATAATAATAAAAAAATTTGTGATGCATGATGTTGTATGTCTGATAGATTGACAAAGTATCCCTCCTTTTATAGAAATCTAGGCTGATTCAATTGTGAAAGCCTGTTAGCCATCGATGTGAATGTAAGAAAGAAATGCAAAAATAATTCCTTTATTGGTTGAGAATACTTTTAGACATTGTCACAGTTGTCATATGTCTCTGTGTTTCGTCCTTTTCTCCTTTTATGAAGTTCTTTACATGTACTGGAAATTTGACAGATATTCCATTCTCTGTCTCCACATATGAATCTATGTTTGTTATGCGAACTGTGAGGATTTTGTGGTCTTTTTTCCTTTAAAAGAAAATTATCTCATTCATATTGTCCTTATGTTGTTTTAAGGCCGATAATTGTGAATTCTTAGTGATATCTGAACTCGTAAAGTTTCTGATCTGTTACTATTATATTTAAAAAAGAAAAACAATTTGATTGTAGGTTCATTGTGGGAATGGAAAGGCATTCTTATTCGAAATCTGGGGTTTTTCCTTGATGTGATGACTTTGTTGATGGCTGTAGCCCATTATTTGTACATTTGGTGGCTTCACGGCATGGCATTTCGTCTCGTGGATGCTGTCCTTTTCCTGAATATCCGTGTAAAAGTTCTCTGCTTTGTACTGCAATTCTGATTATATGTATCCTTATTGTTGTTGTTGCTGTTATGGTCACTTCTGTAGCAGCTGCTCCTTTGGCATCTTCTTGTCCTTTCATCTGTACTTATGTTCAGTTTGTTTTATGTATAGGCTCTTTTTAGTGCAATTGTAAAACGCGTGAAAGGTTTCATAAAACTGATGATATCTTTGGGAACCCTTTATGGGGCACTTCCTGATGCAACAAGCAAAGAGCTTCAAGCATATGATGATGAATGTGCCATTTGCAGGGTAAATTTCTCTCTCTATCTTCCTCCTTGTCTCGTTTAATTTTTTCAATCTCCAAGCATGATACCCTCCCTGGGAATGGCAGGAACCCATGGCTAAGGCTAAGAAGCTGTCCTGCAATCATCTTTTCCATCTTGCGTGTTTGAGATCCTGGTATGAACTCTTTAACAGATTGAAAAGCATGTTTACCGTAACCTGAAATTATGGGAAGTAAAATCCGATGCTGCATGACATATCAATACCAGGTTGGACCAAGGTTTAAACGAGAATTACTCTTGCCCCACTTGTCGTAAGCCACTTTTTGTGTCCAGACCAGAGAACAGGGTCACCCCTCATGCGCCAGAATTTTCAACCGATGAGCTGCTTGCTCGTCAAATGAGTTCTGGGCTTGATAGACCAAATCTTCCTGGTCATGGCGTGCACTCTGGAATCTTTCCAAATCCAGCACAGAACGCAGAAAATGGTGAATGGAGGTCGAAATACTTTTTTATGCTTTGTTATGCTACTTTATCTGTGACATGTTTAGAAAATTCATAGATGGGAGACAGTAGCAATAACATTTATCTCCTAACATGATGTGGCAATAATGAGGCCTCTTCTAAAATTTTTTCTGGCCTGTTATTTTTGAATTCTTCGAACATAAATCTTATCTGAATACTGGCCTAGTTCCTGGTCTCGTGTTATAGCTCATTGATAGTCGTGTAATGCTCGAATTTAGTAGATATACCAAAGTTTAGTCTTGTTATGAAAAGTTTTTTGTTGTTTAGTTTGTCAAATCTGGTTAGCTCCCAAAGCGAATATAGTTAATACTCTTGTATTCTGATTCATAAGAAATAACTTACTTAAACTCGTCAGTTCTTTTTTTTGTCATTTTCCAAACAGGAGAACAGGAGATTCCAGTTGGTTGGATTCAGATGGAGCTGGCTCATCTGGATTGGGTCAAGTTCAAATGGTGATGAGGCAACTTGCAGCCACCCAGACTTCCCTTGAAGACGCTTCATGGAGTCTGTTCCCTACGAATGCCTCTCAGGCAGGTACATCCAGGTCTGCTCGCTCTCCTGGTTCTGTCATGTACCCAAGAGGTTCTGGTGGTTTGCGTGTTAGGCCAACATCACAATCTTCAAACGACAACTTAGTAAATATACTTGCCATGGCTGAAACAGTTCGGGAAGTACTACCCCACATCCCTGATGACATAATCTTTCAGGTATACTTTCATTTCAATTTTTAGAGGTGAAGGATGGTTTTTAAATTGAATCTTCATTTCTTGTATCCACGAAAATTAAGCTGGTTGTCGTTGTGGATGAAAACATCTGTTATAATCATGATTATCGCTGTGAATTCTCATCTAAAGGAAATAGTTAAATAAACTGGTAATTAAGGAGAATTGATGAGAACCTCAAATTCTGAAACGGAAGGAACAGAGATAGTTGAACTGAACGTGCATGTCAAAATCTGTTATGGACATATATTGATCTAGTTGATTAGATTTGCATTGTCTTGAATGAAAAATGCCATAATTTCTTGTTCTTTTTCTTTTCGTTTCTAAATTCCGACTTGATGTAATCTGCAGGATTTGCAGCGAACAAATTCTGTGACAGTCACTGTGAATAATCTTTTGCAAAGGCGATATTAGGTACACATTTCTTCTTTTACGTTTTCCCTTTCGAGGCAAGGCCGTAACAGTTGTACGCGTAAGAACTTATTCTCCAACACGAGTCCAAAATTTCATAAGCTTCATTTCTGTATATAGAAGCTGTTTATATATATATCATTTGTTGCCATTTCAAAAAAATATTTGTTCTATGCTCAAAATTTAACATGCTTCCTATCACTTCTAGACAAGGGTTTTACTAAAAATTCCATGTAGTTTCGAGGTGATCAAGAAACAAGAAATTAAAATACCTGCCTGAAATCTTGAAATCAAACAAACAAGAAATGGAGGTTTTGTCTAGGAAAACGCTAATTAAGTATTGAATGTCTTGTGTGAATTTTTACTGATTACTTGGGTTTAGATTCAGGGACGAATCCAAATAGGATTACAGGTCGGGCTAATACGTTTAAAAAAAAATTACACGATTAAAAAAAAATAATCAGTGAGTGGGGGCTGGGCTCCATTAGTCCCTGGATTCAGGACGATGCAACTTTGTTTAAATTCAAAACAAATTGAGACAATCTTACTTATTTTTAAAGCTATAGTACTCATTTTTATTATTTTAAAGTAATATTATTAAAAAATGAAAGTAATTCGGTAAAAAAAACTAAAATATATCTGCAACAATTTTATTTCTCTCAGTCAAATGTCTGTGTATGAGACTGACAGGTGAGATAAATGAATTGGGATGGATAGGAAGCTACAGACAGTGTTACACAATGATTTTGGACATGTCAGAATTATTTTTTATTATAACAGTTTGACATGTTTGGCTAAGCTTAAAAGGTTTTGTGTAAGTAATTTTCTTTATAAATAAAAAACTAAATTTTAAATCTTATCCAACCCAATAAAAACTAAACACTTCCATATTAGACATTACCCAATTAAACTCGATTGTTATTTATCACAATTAATTAAATAAATTATATACAAATACCCATCGATCATCACAATTGTTAACGTAAAATCTTAAAATTGGTAGAAGTGTTGAATAGCGGTTGTTGAATCATATTCATCGACTACCTATTATGACTTGAGTAGACAATTAAATTTAGATTTTAATTCAAACTCACATTTCTTTTCGTTCTATTAATAATTTTTTCAAATTTCTATTGATTTTTCAGGTCATCTTATGCAAATTTTCTTATTTTTTGGTAATTATTTGTTTTATTTTATTGCTACTTGTGTTGCTTTGTTCTAATGTGTAGCAGTGTCAATAAGTCGAGCCGAACCACTAGTCGAAACTCGAAGCTCGAGCTCGACTCGAGCTTTTTTTGGCCCAAGCCAAGCCTAGCAAAAGCTCGACCAAAAAAATGAGGAAAATGAGGCTCGCCCCGAGCTTTCGGCTCGAACCTTAGTACGTGGAGCCAGCTCGAGTTTTTTCTCCCTCAAATTTAAATTTTTTTCCTCAGGCAGCTTTATTTAATTTTTCCTGAGCCTCAGCTCGGTGGAACCGAACTCGAGCCAAGCTAGACTCGGGAGCTTTTTTGGGGTCGAGCCGACTAGCCAGCTAGCTTTTTTGTCATCCCTAAATATGTGTTGGACTCCCTTGAATTTTTAGCAAACAATACTTTTTTATTTATTTGCGTCTTAATTTTCTGGTCTCAATTACTTATTTACATTTCAACTTAGCTTATAGATTTTACTGTTAGTTGCTAGAATGATTTGATGGATTCTTAAATAGTCATTTTGAAGATTCGACCAATGAATTTTTTGACGTATTACTGATAAGTGAAATCGAATGCAAATAAATACAACATTGTCCACCAAATAGCTAGAGAAGTGTTAGTTATTCAAATATTCATAATTGTTTATGAGTTTTCATTCCCTACTAGTAATCTAATTCTTGATTCCTTTTGGAGTTCGTTGAGTGAAAATATGGTTGAGGCTAAAATTTTTCCTCAAAATTAATTGCATAACACAGAGAATCTATAGTAATTAATTAATATTTGAATGAGATAAATATACTGAATGATTCACAAAAAGTTGTAGAATATATTATCGTATTTGATCTTTTTATTTATTTTTTTTATTAATTATTTTATATCATTTAACTACAATCAATGAATTCATGTACTATGTTCTTATCTTTATGAAAAGAATGAATCGTGTTTTACAATTGCAAATGTTATCGACTAAAATGTTAAAATGTTTTTGTTGTGTTGTTAAATTATTATGATTAGAATCATAGAATTTTAGTTTGTGATATTTCTAATAATACAATTTATATTATAACATGAAATTTTAAACATATTTATGACTTTACTTATTCAATTTTTTTTTATAAATACATGATTTTAAATCGAACCAAATCGAAAATGTGGTTTGGACTTTTTTTATTGATCTCGTTTTTTGTACCGTTAACGTGGATAACAGATATCGAGTTCACCAACGTCCTCGCAAGCTAATTCCAATGCTTATCGACAGATTATTAGTTAATAATATCTCGAATTTGGACATGGGAGAAGGTTTATAACATGAGACAAATATGTTTGTGTGCGACAATAAATGAGTGAATTTGCTTGATAAGAAATGATCAACAAAAAATAAACTAAAGATCAAGATCAAGTATCTAACTTTAGCAATAAAATAACACGGGCCCCATGGCGCATTAAATGTTCCCCCCCAAAAAGGGTAGCTACCCTATAATCTATGGTGACAAGACTTTGATCTTTTTATTCGTTACAAAAATCCAATCAATCATTCTAAAGGATTTTATAAATTCAAGATCTTCAAATGTAGGTCGTCAACCGGTCTAGTTGAGCTTCAGATTCTACTTCATTGAGCCTCGCAACTTCGGCAAAAGGGGCTTCGGCAAGTCCATTCCATGAACTGCTTCGATGAAGGCCAACTTCGATGCTTCGGATTTAGTAGACTTTGGTAGGTCCTATGCGCTTCACGTGGGATCCCACATGGCTTCGAAAAAACGGGCCTTCGGTGGGTCGGCTGAGGTCCTCTTTGTGGCGAAGCGTAGTGCTTTGATTTAGAAATTGAAGTAGTTTTGATTTGAGATTTTTCCAAACTGCTTTAAGTGATTTGATATGAAAATGTATTATATCTCGTCCAAATCGAACATGTTCATTCCTACATTAATTTACTTATTTTCCGTTGTTTCTTTCCATCTTTCATGTGGTATAAATTACAGGTAAATGATAGAACTTTATAAACTTTTAGAACATGTTTGATATATGGTATTTACGCACGGGGTGGCTTGGGTGGGTCACGAGACCATATATCAAACATGTTCTAAATTTACTCTACCTTTTTTTCTTTTGCCCCACCATTAAATTTTTTTTTTTTAATTTTCGAAGTCATTATGAGATGTAAAACAAAATCGAAATATAGCATTTTTAATACCATTTCGAAGTGCTTACAATCTATTTTTCTACGTCATTAATGGCATAGGAAACGATCAATCAAATGTTACGAATTGTCAAAGTAGGCAATTCAAAATTAGTATTTCGAAAATTTCGATAAAATGCTAACTTTAAAAATTTTTCGACGATCGCACGCTAATAGAATTTACAAATTTCTTATATCATTTCAAAGTTTATTTCGAGAACTACATTATAGGCATATCGAATACTCGAAATAGATATTGAAAATAGTTAAAGATGCATTAAACGTGAGTTTTAATGAAAGACATCTAACTCGCATTCTCTTTAAAAAAATCAATTTTTCATTAATATTTATTATTTTTACGATACAAATTTCTCAATATAATTTTCATCATTTTATTAAGAGATTTTATATGGAATATGACATAAAAAAATTTCAAAATTTTTCATCCGAAAAAGTTATACTCCGTGTAAATCTTCGGATGCAAAATTAAATGGGGTATGATTTTTTTTTTTTGTCATAAATTTTCTATTGTAAAATTTCTCCTAACTTTTTTGTAAATTCGATTGTGTCCCCCTAACTTTAAACATTTTCGTCCGCTTTTGGGCTCCATTTTCCAAAATTGCATTTCTGCAAAACTCATTTTCAACTACACATTATCCTATAAAATAATGTTATAAATCAAAAAAATTTTCTTTTCAATCACACATTCTANTTTTTTTTTTTTGTCATAAATTTTCTATTGTAAAATTTCTCCTAACTTTTTTGTAAATTCGATTGTGTCCCCCTAACTTTAAACATTTTCGTCCGCTTTTGGGCTCCATTTTCCAAAATTGCATTTCTGCAAAACTTATTTTCAACTACACATTATCCTATAAAATAATGTTATAAATCAAAAAATTTTTCTTTTCAATCACACATTCTAAAAAAATTAGAGTTACAAAACATAGTTTTCCCTCAAATCTCATTTTAATGGATCCCAAACAACGGTTAGATAGTACTGTATAATAAGACAAGTAATTGTGTTTTTTATTTTTTTTGTCCGTTATGTCTACCTCACCAAACATGTGGTGTTAGGACAATGTACTCAACTGTAAAGATATACAACTTTTTTAAATTCAGTTAAGTTACATCAAAATCATCATAGTAATCCCGTTTGATCCTATTTTTTGTTCACAATATATTTTGAAATAGTATTTTGATGATAAAAGCATTATTAAAAAAAAGAAAGAAAGTTGAATTTACTTGCGAGATTATTTTATTGAAGAATACGTGATTAAAAATAAAAGATAGAAAAATGTATTTTGAAAATAATGATGATCAAACAATATATTTTAACAATGCTTCCATAATGTAATACTTTGTTTTTAGGATCGGACTTGAGAATTTTGAAACTTTAGACGACTAATTATTATAAAATTCTTACACGTAATTTTTTATAAGCATAACAGCATTAAATATTTAAATAAATAGCGTACTTATATTAAAGTAAAGATAAGATTTTAAATATAAAATTAATTAGGATAATCAAGTATGATTTTTTGCTTTTTTGGGCTCCCAACTTTGGAGGCCGTAGGCCATTGTCTTAGTGACTTTGGCACAGGGTTGTTTCAAATTTTAGATAGAAATATAGCGATTCTTTTTAAATTTTAAGCAAAAATTAAAACGGTGTACACAGTAAGTAGGTCCCGCTCCAGCCGCAATGGTCAAAACAAAGTAGCCATCTTGTTTTTAATTTGAAACCCTAGAAATGCTCAATTGAA
The DNA here is from genome assembly GCA_903798315.1 of Fraxinus greggii. Lineage (NCBI taxonomy): Eukaryota > Viridiplantae > Streptophyta > Magnoliopsida > Lamiales > Oleaceae > Fraxinus > Fraxinus greggii. Next base: position 11,214 of record CAIGRK010066960.1, read on the forward strand.
AAGAATTGAATGCGAAAATAAAGGGTCATATATGACTCTTTTTCTGTCCACTTCAATTGTTTGATAAGGAAGCAATCAACAATTGCTACTGCAACGAGACTCGCATGACTCTATAACCTTTTAATATTTTATTAAAATTTGAAGAGAATCGCTCCTAGACATGGGCTAAGTTTGAAAATTTAAAATTAGGAAAAATTACCTAAAACCCTGCAATTAAAGATCAATTTTTATAAACAAGGTGATTAAATTTAAAATTCAGATTTCAGGTG
>CAIGRK010067043.1:0-17465 GCA_903798315.1 Fraxinus greggii
AGGGCCCCCCCCCCCCCCCCCCCATTGCTTCGCCTGCTATGATTTTGACATAAATTCCATCTTTCTCTGCCTTTGGGATATCCACACAAACAATTCTTGACACCTTGGTTCAACCCTACAGAATAACAAGGAATCGGACTTCAGCACAACAAACTAAATCGTGCTTTTAGTAAATGAAGTGTTGGTTACATGAATCATTTCTCTCTATTTCGGTCTGGTTAACTTTCTTATTTACTTGTAACTAAACTTCTTATACTTAACCAAACATGATTGTCATTTTTTATTTATTTTTAAAGCATTTTAGGTCAATCCATCATTTGAGAGATTTGTCCTTGGACATGACTTACATTTTGTCCTTAAGAGGAGAGATTTATCCACAACTGCAGACCTCTGAGAGTACATTCACATTCAGGCATTTCTGAGTGAACAATACCCCTCTCTACAGTCATCCACTGCACATGACAATACATGAAAATTTTGAAAATTGTATTTAATTTAAATAGAAAAAACAAATTTGAATGTTATTCGTGTTTGTCTTCCGCAAATAACTTAAAGGANAGGAGAGATTTATCCACAACTGCAGACCTCTGAGAGTACATTCACATTCAGGCATTTCTGAGTGAACAATACCCCTCTCTACAGTCATCCACTGCACATGACAATACATGAAAATTTTGAAAATTGTATTTAATTTAAATAGAAAAAACAAATTTGAATGTTATTCGTGTTTGTCTTCCGCAAATAACTTAAAGGAGATGAGTAAACGGTAATTAATATTCAGTACCTGAACATCACCGGTTCTTGTTGTACTCTTATGATCAGTAAAATCTTCATGAATGAAAGCTCCCTAAACGAAGGTGATGTAGATCAATTTAACATTAAATCCTCTAATAATAGAGAAACGCTCTTAGTAGAAATGATGGGTAGACCGAACTTGCGATGAATCTAGCAACCACTCGATAAAATCACGAAATAGGATTCATGTAAGTAACCTCATGCCTACTTAAGCCTACAAGTATAACTTTTAACTTAAATAATTTTGTTATTGGTCAAAGACGGAAATAAATGAGTTTCTGGTTATGCCAAGAGTAACTTTCAAAATAAGTAATTTTTATTACATGAATGTAAGGGAAAAAAATATATCCAAACATGTTTTTATTACCTGCAGCATGTATGTAACAGCCTCAAAACCTGTTAAGACATGACATAACAATAGGAAATAGTAAGGGTACAACATTAAGTGCTATGCCCTCAAAAGAGAACGAGAAATTCGACCCTTCTCCCGCTTAGAAATGGATTCGAACCATAGAATTTGTGGATGATCAGGAAATCCAGCAGGAGATGAAACTGTAAGATCAGATCATTAAAGCAAAATCAAGTTAATTATGAACTTCAAGTTATTGAGGAGAATATCAAGAATGCTACAAGCGAGTTGTAAGTAAGATCGATCATGAGAGAGAATCGGACGAGACAAGCTCCCAAGTCTACAAGAGATCCTACAATTTCAGCATTGACACCAGGAGCTACTTAAGATGAACGACCCTTCTCAAGAACCCAAAAGCATTCTTTAGCCTTGTTTGGCCTCATTTCTTAAATTTTATTTTTCCTCAAACTTATTTCAACCACACGTTTCATGGAATCCATTACTTTTATCGATTTTTCAATTACATGATGCAATAGTTGTATTGTGAGATGTGACGTTATTAAGAATTAATTCCATAAAGATTTGTAAGCACGCATGATACAAGAGAATAATGGACAAAATTTTAGTTTTCATTTTCGCGTATAATATTCTCGTTACAAAACAAGCAAGTGTGAAGTGACACAGATCACCTTCGAATTCATCCAAAAGGAGGAAAGGATCTAGATACTTCAATTCAGGTCTCAAAAATGGAACCCGGGCTGAATCAAGATTTACACACATCTAATACTCGTACGCACTTTCTTCGTGTAACGACCACTTCTGTTTTTGAGTGACCTAAAATTCGAAAAGAATTAAACGAGAATATCTAAAACACCTTTCAATGCTTCTCCTTATAACAGCAAACTTACCCTCGCGACCAATCTGGGCTGTTCAAAACCTAAAGTTTGCTCGGATTCCGACATGATTTTTCTGAGAAAATAAAAAACTGTTTTGCTGTCTGTATAGATTCAGCAGTTTATGTCTAAAGCAACCGTTCGTGTGTGTATATATATATATGTAAACTCTCTTCAATGTCATCTCTATCTATTTATATATTATAGGCAGTCCACCATGTGCGATTTTAATTCTCGTCTAATATAATCAGAAAAATGATATTTATTTTAAATTAAACGACGCTGCCATTTGTTCTATATAATACAAATACAAATAGACAAGATTTGGAATTTCACTCTCAAGATATATATGTTCAGGCGCATTTGAGTTCTTATTCGATTTTTCGTAGCATTCATTTAATTCTCTTAGTATTTGAGATTTTACAGATCAATTCAGTTTAGAAAACATGTTAAAATATCTGGTGAAAAGACAATTACACAAGTAATTTTAATTGAAACAGAATAATCAATAAAAGAAAAATGAAATTTTAAAATCCTCATGAGTTTACTATGGAAAAAAGCTGTACAGGAAAAGGCCAAAAAAAAAAAACCAGAATTTGTACAAGATTTGAATTCCACTCACACGAAAGACGACCCCACGTGAATTAAATATTGCCTAAAAAGGGAGCCCACCTATTTGTGCGTATTATGTCCAGCGGGTACTTTTCCTATACCCACAACATTGCTCTATTCTATGTATCACGGTCTAGGTGGTAGTGCACTCGTGTAGTAAAAGTGAACAAGACTAGTCCCAACTATTTGATTTTATTTTATTTTAACCTATTTATAGAAGTCTCCCTATAAACTTGGCTTACGGCCCCAAATGTTCTAGATCAATCCGGAGATCACACGATACAATAATAATACCTTTCTATAGAGAGAATTTGGACGATATATTTTTATTGAATAGTATTAAGTAGTGGCAGTACAATATTATAGAGTTCAATGAATAATATTATATTTCAAAGATGTGTTGTGTGCACGCTTACCAAATTGCTTCTATATTATTAAATCTGTCAAAAATATTTATTCTGGTTGAAAATTCTTGTTCAATTTATTTTGGAAAATAGAAAAAATATAAAATTATTATGCAAAAAACAATACAGATTTATGTAAAAAAAAATTCCAATTCGAAGAAAAACTACAGATGGACAAGGAAGAAATCTTTTGATATATGAAAAATTGGTACAGTCATATATAAAATCTCCAACGCTTCAAATCCCAAGCGCACCCCAAAAAAAATTATTATTATGTTATACTACATAAGTTTATATCAGCTTGGAGGACGAGTACTCGATAATTCAACACTGATAAAATTCAAAATTAAATTGAAGTTCAAAGAGAGAACACAAAATTTAGTGATCCAATCAAAATTTGGCAAGAAGTTCAGTGAACACTAGTGAAATTTACCTGATTTTGGTAAATTCTATACTTTCAGAAGCACTTCGATACCTTTCTCATATTTTTGGAATTGTAGTTCAGAGATATCTGGGGAGATACAAATCATCATGTTTAGTAAGGCAGATTTTACATCACATCACTAAACAATAATATTGAAGAATAAGAAAACTAATATTCACTGCTGCTTGTCAAACGCGTCCGTTGGGTTTCCTTATCATTGGACTCCTAACTCGGGTTGGGAAGCACCATTTATGTTTAAGTTTTATCTGAAACCTCGATGATTTGTCCTAGTCCACGACCCTCAGGAGTTCGAAAACCAGAGGAAGAACAAGCCGCGTGAGGTACACAAAGTCGTAAAGAATGCAATTTCTCCTCAAAAATAAATAAACAAGTAAAAAGTATGAGCAGTGTTCCATTCCGAAAATCTCCCTAAACCCAAACCAATTATTTATGTGACAAATTCGGTAGACCACATGCATGTCCACAGACAATTTAGGACGCATCCCAACCCAAAAAAAAAAAAAAAACATTCATCAAATGCCTACTAACATACATAATGAATCTTGTAATTTACCCTCCATCTAACCCAAATAGAAGGGTTGCTAGCAAATTTACCTTGCTTACTTTGACATGCGACTTTAATCCGTATAAAATTGGAACTACTGCAAAAAGACGCGCATCGAGAACAGGCATCTTCTGACGTAGAAGAAAAGTTCACGAGACAATGACTCATTCGAACCCACACTCAGTAAAAAATGGGCAGCAAATTGAGTTCCCTGCGTCGGATGAGCTCATCTTTGGGAACTGCAATGCACACCGTGACCTGAATGACCATGTAGACAAAACCCAACTGAAACTCCAAAACTCGCAACAGCTCTTGGTGTTCTGTGCCATTATTAGAATAAACCAAATAACACAGACAGACAGCACAGCAAGCTTGATTTTACCATTCGAGCCATCTGAAATCATGAAGCAACTGATGCAGCCTTCTCAAGTTTTTGTTTTTCAATCTCGACTCTTCTCTGCTCAGCGTGCTGAGCAACGCCGTTTGCAAGAGCTTGATAACGGAAATCGAGTGTTTGTGTGAGGTTCTGAAACCTCAATGGATTGGATGCTTGCAAAGCTAAACAAGAAACAAGGCGTGTGGGTGAGAAAATCGCTCGATGGTAAGAAAATGAGTGGGGGTACGAACTAACAAAAGGTGCTAGCATTTTACCTTTAATAATATCCACAAAGAAAACAAAAGGATCAACATCATCAATGGGTGATTGCAACTCTTCATCATCGCTAAAATCGTCATCCGTTTCATCATCATCATCTGACTCAGTCGGACGGAAAGACTTAGCCTGCAACTCCAACTATTAGCTGTGGTGGAAAATTTCTACCACCACACGATCAATCTGACAAAAAATTGCAAAAGCAGACAACCAAATGCATCCAGATGCACAATAACATCAAATAAAGAATCTAATAATATTAATGTCGCCTCTGTTTAAGCTGGCCTTACTCCTTGTTGATTAAAGCTTGGCAGTATTAATAACCTTAAGGTAAGAATAGACAAAATAGACTCTGGTGTGGGATTCATTTAATGTAAAATGGTGTTAGATTTTGATTAATTTTCAAAAGACTTCACATAATTAAGACGTTAAAAATTACAAATATTATCTCTCCAGTTTTTTGGTATGTTTCGCTTATTTCAGGAATAAATTGGTCAATTTCTTTTACCTGAATAACCAGATACAGTTTGCATCCCCTCTTAAATAAGATCATAGAATAACTTCATTTAAGTAAAACCCACCCGAGATGCCAATTTTTCAAGTTTAAGGTTGTCAGCTTCATCTCCATCCTCGTCATCTACCCCCATTTCTTTGTCAAACTCGTCACCTTCCTCATCCTCATTGTCGCTTTGAAAATTATCCATATCATCTTCATCTTCAGCCTCCTTTGCAGCCTCTGCATACACAATAACAAATACATAGGCACGTAAAAGAACAAAAGATGCAAGAATAAGCAACTGGGTAATATGTGTAGGCATTCATTTTGGTAAAATAACAGAAAATGAGCAAGACATTAAGGTGAATAAATGAAACAACCTGCTACTTGATCCTTGTAGGCAACAAGCAGGTCGAGAGTAGACTTGAAAACACGCTCCAACGCTTCTCCTGGCAACTGATCGGCAGGGAGAGGGATCAATGACGTTAAGCCCAAGCAGCATACCTTTTTATCTTGTTCCCTGCATCATTAACATGATATGAATCCTTAAGCAAGCCTCTCTGGCAGGAGATGGAGGGAAAATAGAAAGAAACCTAAGTGCATACCTTTTAAAATTAGCCCGCACTCCACTTTTTTTAGTCTGTTCCAACATTTGGAACCAAAGATTAAACATTTCTGTGGCAATGTTAAGCTTCTGCAGAGCATTGAGCGCCAAGGGTGCATTATAATACAGAGCATCAGCAACCTGAAGAAAGGAATTGATCATCAAATGGTCAGGCCTCATTTTTCAAATGCTGGACAACAAGCAATCTCTCTCTATTAATGACCCTGACAAATAAAATAGAGTAAAAATTGAAGCAAACAAGTAGCCATCAATGATAGCAGCTACATTCAGTTACACAAATGCATCTAGTTAGTGAACTTCGCAACGATATAGTTAAAGTATTCAGTGTAGGCAGTACACAAAATTATGAAAACACAACGGTGCATCAAGATTCTTTGAAAACAATCTCACTGGAACGAAAAATAGCATACCCCATATTTTGGAAATCACAATTAATATAGAGCCAGATATAAAAACAACGCAATAGAGAGAAAAAAGTTATTTATTGCTGCCGCAATCTAAACCGCCAAGGGGTCGACCATCTCCCAGATGAAAGGTTGCCTTTCACTAGCAGTCTATCCAATCATTTCACGCTGAGTGAAATAAAAGTAACCTTAATCAGATGTGAATGCAAAAATAAACAAGAAAGTCCAATGATGTCCAGCAGAACTCTACAGCTAAAACAAATTGCTCCCAGAATCCCGTCACACTCAAGCACATAGCACAGAGAGAAAACAAGAATGGAGAAAAGAAAAAACTATCCTAGAAAGGTATAATCAGAAGAGTTGAACAATTCTAATGATGCGAACATATATGAATAAATACTTTCTTCTAAATTCCTTCGCCATGCATTGCATTGCTCAGTCATAAGAGAAAAATTAGTGATAAATGGTAAAAGAATGACGAGGCAAGTAAATTGGCATGCTACCCATGTGCCCACACAACATTGAGTTCAAGTTGATGATGACCAAACGAAATCAAATATGTTTCCGAAGACAGTAGAGCTTTCTTTTTAATGAGATAAAATATACCCCTTTCCAAACAGTATCACAATTATTACAATTTACAAGGATGTGATCCTTGACAGGCTAGAAAATGCGTGACAGAGAAAAAGCAAAATTTCTTACCACTTCCATCAAGAGGCACTTGAGATAAGGTTTCTCTGTGCGACGCAGACGCTCCACAGTGATTCTAATGTAAGGCTCAACCCAGTGATCAACCTGCCCCCTGCAGTTCTGGAACACCACTTGAATGAGCTTAGGTGCCGGCTCAATATCACCATCCTCAAAATTTTTATCGCCCATTATCTACAAGATTATGGAAAAGATTAGAAAATTAAATTTAAAAACCATTATCTATCTTCTTTTCACATACTTGGTCAGAGGCTATTCTTTGGTAAAGATGGAATTAACTCACAGATGAAATCATGTTCCAAAGGCTCTGCTGATAGTCTGGTTCCTTGCATGTGAGAAAGTGCACTGTGCTTCTGGATATATAGTTATCTAATGGCACCAATATATCTGTGAAAAATCCACAAGAACCATGGGGACGTGAGAGGTTCATAAAAAGTTGTTTCATTAAGTCACTATTAATTAGGCCTAATTACACCAAGGAAAAGAATTTTAAGAAGTAAAAAATTTAACTTTTGATTTCCATGAAAAAATAGTGATAAAAATGTTTTATACCACAGAAGGTAATTCAAAGATAAAAAGATGTTCCAAGGAGAACGGCCACATAAAGAAGATCATAAAATTGAGTTAAATATGGTAGCAAGTAATTTGCTTTTTAAGGCACTCGAGGCTTACTCCTTGTGGCACGCCTCGCAAGAGCCTTTTATGAAGAATTTGAAAATTTACTACTCATCTTACTGAAGCATACACCTCAAAGCGTAAGGCTGAGGCATGCACTTGAGTACCTAGCCTTCTCCAGGCTTTTTGTTATTACTTCAGCTTTTAGATCGGTTTCTACAGCCTAGAATGTTTTAAAGGTTTTCTGGGGTAATTTAAACGCAAATCAGTAGTAAAAATTTGAAAAAAAAGAACTGGGGACGAGAGACTAGAGCAAGTGACTCGAGCATCCCTAGCCCCATACAACTGAAGTGCAATAAACACTTCTCCGAAGTTGCAATTTTCAGTAGCAGGCAGACAGAGATAAGGCACCTACAACACATAACTTCACTTTTTTCTTTCAATATTCCTTCTTGTCTCTGTATTTTGGTTTTCCTTCTCTCCATATTTTTCTTGTTTGCCTATGTAGAAAAGCCTTTGTAGGGAAGGGGATGGAAACATTGCAAGTGGAAGAAGAGGAAAAAGACTGAAGAAACTTGATAAACTGAGGAGAAACAATTCGGATTTTCATTTATTTAAACAATAACAATTCCAGAGTTATATTTTGACTCTTAGAGTAAGCAAACTACCACCACCTAAATTCACATATTATGGCTTGATCAAACTGCTAATTAACAGCACAAAATCAGCTAAATAATTACATTTACTCAAAATTAGCAAACTAGACAACTACAATACACAGCCGATACTAATAAAACTGATAGTAACGAGAATAGAATAATCAAATGTGCCGATGATTCTCTTAAAAAGAGATTCTATAAGTAGAGTATAGAAGACTTTTATAGATTTTTTAGTTCTAGTAAAGTAATAATACATTACAATTTTGTTGTGTCATCATTAATTTTACGATTTAATATTTGCTACTTCGTTGATCTATTTAAAGTAGCAAGTTAAACTTAATTTTATTAAATTGTTTTGTAATGGATTTTCAAGATGGTTCATGGTTTATTATAAGCACAATTTGTACTTTTTTTTATATTTTAAAATTATTATATTGGCTTGCATTGAGGCTTACGCTTTTCAAATCACATAGGTACTCAATAGAGCAATTTAAACACTGGAGCAAGTACACAGGAAACAACAAACTTCAAAAGGCATGGGTGAACATACCAAAACATTACATGCATGTAAAAAAATCATTAGTGGGACAGAAGTTGGACGGAAATTATACCTTTACTAGACAGAAATGTCAGTTCATAGGCGACCAACAATCAGCACTACGAAGCATATATAATCAATAAGATCACTTTTAAAAATTGCTCCTTCCGAACGGCAGAAGTAAATCACAAGAAATCAGAATTTTCATTTTTAGTAATTGATTTTACCTGTTAAAAAGCCTATGCAGTCATTGTTCTTAATAGAACTTAAACTAACTCAGAAATCAACTAAACACGATTCCTTAAGTCATTCGACAGGTTAAGAAAACTAATTCACAGATAAATTATCAGGAGGAAACAATAATAAAACGCATGGAGTAATTGCAGAGGTACATACTTTGGAAGAAATCAATTGCCCAATCAGCCAAAGCTTCCATCATCAACGGCCAAAGACTCCACATGTTCATGGATATAGTTGGGGAGAAAAATGTCATATATGACACAATCTCCAAAACTTCCTCGAAGACCTCTGCAAAATCATGCATTTTTAAGGGATCCATAAATCTTCATCCAACAACAGAATTTTTCAACAAGCTATATGATTTTTTTGGTCACGTTAATCCAACAAATTTCAGCTATAAACTTTCCTTTGAGACAAATACACTCCCTTCATTACCCGCACCCAAGGCCAATCTCTCCCAAGTTTTTCATTTGTATGAGAAACATTACAAGTCAAAAGGTGAAGATATATTGATTCATTTTCAGGTACAATATTAGTTTAACTGAAAGCAACTATACATCTGTGTTGGACAATATAATAGCCACCATTTATGTTTGAAACACCGAAGTAAATATCTTTCATTAAACATTGTCCTTTTTATGAGACCTCAATACTTGCATCTTTGTTATGTAATTCACTGGGGAAATTGAATTTAGGAAAGATGGTATAAATCATATGGTATCAATAATATGCTCAACAAGATTATTAGTAATGTCAAAAAGGATAAGTACCTTGTCCATCAGTTGTCAGCATCCTACGCATTATAGGGAGTAGAGTCGGTTCAATGTGTACAAACAGATGAGGGAGCCTGCTGACTGACTCAAGGATTGTGCTTATTGCACGCAAGCAACCAACAGCTGCTAAAGCACCAGGATCATCACCTTCCTCATCTGCTTCAGCAGTGTTCATACACTTCCAAAATGCGGCAGCCTAAAATAAATAATACATGATTCAGTGGATAGGACAGATTCAGAAAACGAGAATTCAGAAGATTAAGATCTCACCAAATTCTGGCATAATCCAAGAGCATAAGGAGCCATTTCTTCTCCGAACTTGTCCACTATTGTCTCAAGAGTAAATACAAGATCTTCATTCTCAACTTCATTCATAAGTTTGAAGAACTCTAAATAGTATTTAAGAAGGAAAGTATATTCAGTAAGAAGGCTGCTGCTTCATAAAGAGTAATAGGAGTATGACTGTGGCAAACTACATACCATCAAGTAACTGGGGAAGAATAGGTCGAATTTCACCCAAATCTGCACAAGAAAATGACGGAGACATTGGATGAGCATCCACTTTCAAGTTACATGGTAGATACAAATTACAAATGATTCCCAGAAAATTGAACCTTCACAGGCTTCAACAAAAGAGCGCAATGCAAAAACAGAATCAACACGAACAGGAAGTTCTGGATCACGCATCCCAGCAACAACACTGTGCAATGCTTTACGGAAGTTATTTGGATCTGAGAAGTTAACATGCGCATATTGCCCTGCAACCCATGCTGCCTATTATCCAAAAGGTTGGAGCAAGAAGGGCACAAAAGTGTAAGCTCATAACTCAAGAAAGAAGTATGAAACAAGGAACTTAAAGTAGATTACCAAGGAATAGTTATGAAACCAATCCATCAATAATCATGCAAAAGTCATAATATGAATGTTCACTCCAGAAATGCACAGCCAAATGAGATATATCTAACATGAACTCTATGCTTCTATACACAAGGAAAACGATCTGTGTGGGGAAAATGCTTTACTAATATACGTTAGCAGAAAGGTTTGGCAACTAATATAGCACGCCAACAGGTAATCAAATAAGAGATTGAAGCAACACACCTTGGCTCTAAGATGCCCCACGGGACTGCTGAATTCAGGGAACACATGCTGCACAAGCATACGCTCAAGCTCCGACTTGTATGGCTCAGTCTGCTTCAGTTTATCACACAATGCACCAATGGCTAGAAGGGCACCATCCTTTTGCCTATAGGGCTTGTATTCAACTGGTGCCTCATCATATCTATAGGTAGAGAAAATGAGGTTGATCATCATTCAGAGATCTAATTGTGTGAACTGACGTAAAGGATTTGCTGGGTGACATGTACCTCTTAAAAATCTCCACAATGAATAATATGAACTTTCGAAGATTCTCTTCCCCACGCCTTCTAACCAACTCACTCACAAAATCCATTGCAGCAGTTCTAGGACTATATAAGTCCTCAATTATATCTGTTGTAACATAATAAGTAGATGAAATACTCAACACAGTTTGGGATTACAAAGAACCAGAGATAACACTAAGTTCAATCAAAAACCAGAAGCTCGGACACACCGTATCCCTTCCTCACATACTCATGTGGATCTTCATCCCAGAGCTTTTGATCATTGTCATTGAAGCACATGAGTGGAAAGATGATCTCAAACAAAACAACATCAAGTCTTGGTTGCAGCTGACCGTACATATTACTTTTTGAGATACTGTATGATAGACAAAACTGAATCAGGTCAAGAGCATTGGCTAAATGTTACAATCAAATCATCATACTTGAAGCAGTACGAATATCGTTATCAAAAATGGAGATGCAGCAAGAGGTGGCTTTCAAAAGGATATTACAAAATTGAACGTGGTATTACACATATGATATGACATCAACAGTCCTTCAGCAGAATGTTCAAAATCGTCCTCTCTAATCTGTATCCTAAAAACAAGAACATTTCCCTTCCTTAAGTCACAGGATAAATGTCCCCTTCCAGAAGAGGAAAAGAGGATAACGCTAACTTACACATGCCTATTGCTAGACTCTTTCGCCAAAATATTTATGTTACAATGGAAAACTATTTTATATTATGTTTTTGGTGCTTGCATTCAAGTTTTATGCAGAAGGTCAACAGATTACATCTTAGTTCAGACGATACATCTGTAAAAGGATTTTTTTTCCATTAAGACCCTGTTTGGTTTAGATAAAAAAGTTGATAGAAACCTAATATAAAGAACACCAACAGAAAAAGAACCCTAAATCAAGGACAAGCAGTTAAGATTTTTCTTTAACTTTCAAGAGAAGATGTCTACATTAGAATTTTTAGTTCTTCAGAATCTCTCTTATAGAATCAGCATAAGATTGTCACTCACTCTCTCGTGAACTAGAAACATCATTCTAAGTTTGTGAACAGCTTATTAATTCCCAAAGCCTATTGCCTGGATATCGATGATGTTCATTTAAATAGACACTGTCTCTAGTTGATCGTTCCAAATATACCAAGCTGTGGACCCATAGAGACACATTTTCTATAGTACAGATATATCGGGTCGTTGGCAATAACTATGAGTTGGTCAACTTGGATCACAAGGCATTAGAAAATGGAAATCAGGTTTTCCATATTTCATCTACAGAAATGCATATAAAACCAAATACCAGGGGGGTAGATGATATAAAACGAGGTAAAAGATAAAAATATTGAAGAGAAATAGAACTAACTAATTATCATATGCACCAACCTGTTACTCAGATATTGCAAAAGAAGATTGATTACTCTGTCGGGTAAGTAGCCACCAACACGAATTACATTCAATAAATTTAGGTGGCATTCCAAAATTTTTCCTGCATAACTTTTCTGGAACATTTGTGCAAAAGCTTTGTTATCTGGGTTTTGAAGTTTCAAGTCTCCAAAGCTGAGATAAAGCAAAGACAGAAAACGAAAAATCAAAGTCAGAGCCATATTTGGCCAAAGTATGGACCCAAATAGAACAGAATCAAGTATATATCTACTAAACCTACCGCGTATAAAGGCGGTTTAATATGTGGACAGTCCACTTCTTCACCTTCCACCATCCCCATGATTTCCTCAGGTCTGGATCAGCTGGTTGGCCTTCTAATGAGACAGGCCTCTCCAATATATTCAAGAAAAGAACCATCCACGCATTAAACACGGCTGAATCAAAGAACTGCTTTGGAATCTCCAACTGAAAGACACAGAATAGCAAATATAATAAGCTTAACACACCAAATACTTTATTTTGCAGGAACCAGATTTACAAACTTATTTTGAACCAGCAGCAAAAAATTGAGTGAAATTTTCAAGAAAATTTATTAGTTACGTGGTAAGTGTGTCAATGAAATTTGATTCTCGGAGAGATGAAAACCAAAAGTATAACTATCAAAAACTTTGAGTTACAAACAAAAATGTCTGGCAATTAGTTGCGTTTAAGGTTTTATAAAAAAGAGACTGACAATGAGGCATATCCTGCAATACCACAGAATGCTTTTCTCGTAAAATTGTTCGTTTCTTTATGAATTTCGTGAAAAACAAACTGCAGTACACTACTGTATGCTGCTCAATACAACCCCACCCCACCCCATGAACCCCATAAATGAAAAGAGAGAGAAATCTTCATGGAAGACAAGTTTTGAAACTTAAGAACATCTACATACATAGATAGAGGACCAGAATATTTTGCAAATAAGCTTGATCAAATCTGCAACTTCAATAGAAGGATTTGCTATTTGTCCAAGTTGGTTAAAAATGTTCAGCAGCTGAGGAAATGTTTCCTCAACAATATGATGAACCGGTGTTCTCTCCTCATCTGATTTGAACCTGTCATGGTAAGAAGTACGAGAAATTAATTCATAACATATTGTAGATATGGATCAATTTATGACATGGGCAGTGACTGGTAAATTTCTTTTCTTAGAATCGCACAACAGCACAAATCTTCTCTCATTTTCCTTTTCAAAAAAAAAAAAAGTTCCAGAACAAATCGGGGATACCATAAATGTTTGCAGGTGAGGGCTAAACGAATATACGGGAAATAGTAACATCCTTTTTACACTTTTTCCCACTCTCTCCTAGATTAATAAAAGAGTTTTGTAACATATGGCAGGTCAGGCTGATGAAAAGAAATGGCATCAGTAAGTGTCAATAGGTACCGAAGAAGACAAACATGTAAGACACAGTAGATGTTTTATGTGTACCGAAGAAGACAAACATGTAAGACACAGTAGATGTTTTATGTATGTGTATATGTTCCCTGAGTCTGAAGTATTAGCATGTAAGACAAAATAGATTCACTGGAACAGTTAGTGGATATGCAATAAGCAGAGGACTGTAGCTGAAGCAATCAAGATACCCAAACACTTTATCGTTCAACTGTTGTGTAATAGGTTACAGATGCTTCAGAATTTTGCCAACTACTAAAGACAACAGGTCATAGTATGTTGTAACTTAGCTTACTTGGAAGGAAAATGGCATGAGAAAAAAACAGATCTATAAAGAGTTATAGAGAGGAAAACTCTATTTTCTCATATCTTAAACAACAGGAAAAGCAACATTATATAGGAGAAGCGTGACGACATTTTTGTCATTGACTCTCCATAATTTTAGTAATAATCAATCCCTCTAATTAAGGGATACATGGACAGAAATAAAACCAAATTAAAAAAGGAAATAGAATCATCCTAATCTCTTTATTTAAAACAGGGAAAGAAATAAGGAAATAAGAAACTGATCCCTAAACTTTGGGCACTAATTTTGGAATTTCACACTCCCCCTCAAGCGGGTGAATAGATGTCAATCATTCCCAGCTTGGAAGTCAATTCTTCAAACTTTAATCTGGGAAGGGCTTTCGTTAGGATATCAGCCACTTAAAGATGTGTAGGAGTATAAATCAAGTGCAGTATCCCTTCTTCAGCCTTTTCTTTAATGAAATGGCGGTCTAGCTCCACATGCTTAGTCCTGTCATGATGAACAGGATTTTTAGCAATGCTGATTGCGGCTAAATTGTCACAGAACACCTTCATTGACTCTTCTGTTGGAAGTCTTAATTCGTCAAGCAATCTTCTCAGCCATATTGCCTCACATATACTTTGAGCTAAAGCCCTGTATTCTGCCTCGGCACTACTTCTTGCAACAACATATTGTTTCTTGCTACGCCAAGTTACCAAGTTTCCTCATACAAAGATGCAATATCCAGTAGTTGATCTTCGGTCTGTAATGAATCCTGCCCGATCTGCATCAGAGTAGACTTCAATTTTCTTAGTAGTTCCCTTTCGAAAGAATAGTCCTTTACCAGGAGTCATTTTCAAGTATCGAAGGATCCGATAAACTGCTTCGAGATGCTCTTCATTAGGCTTGTTCAGGAATTGACTTGCAACACTTACTGGAAAGCCTATATCTGGCATTGTGTGAGAGAGATAAATGAGTTTTCCTACTAGCCGTTGATATCTTCCAGTGTCAACCGGAGGACTATCTTCTTTGAAACACATTTTATAATTTGATTCCATCGGAGTGTCTGCAAGCTTGCATCCTAACATTTCAATTTCTTTTAGTAGGTCCAAGATGTACTTGCATTGTGAAACCACAATACCTTTCTTCGAACGAGCAACCTCCATGCCTAGGAAGTATTTTAGATTTCCTAGGTCTTTGATTTCAAATTCTTTAGCAAGCACTTCTTTTAAGCAATTCATTTTTTGAGTATAATCTCCTGTTACAATGATGTCGTCAACATAAACAATGAGAATAGCAATTTTTCCATTAGGAGAGAATTTTGTGAACAAAGTATGATCAGCTTGCCCCCTGAGTGTATCCATGCTTCTTGATTGCCTTTGTAAACCTATCAAACCACGCTCTAGGAGATTGCTTAAGTCCATTGCAGACTTTGTTAACATTGCTTGTTTCAAAGCCAGGTGGAATTTCCATGTTTTGCTTAAGTCCATAAAGAGACTTTCGAAGCTTGCAGACTTTGTTAACATAGCTTGTTTCAAAGCCAGGTGGAATTTCCATGGACACCTCTTCTTCCAAATCACCATTAAGAAAGGCATTTTTGACGTCTAATTGATGAAGGGGCCAATCTTGATTAGCTGCTAAGGATAACAAAACCCGAATAGTATTAAGCTTGGCAACAGGAGCAAAGGTTTCTTGGTAGTCTATGCCGTAGGTCCGAGTAAATCCTTTAGCAACAAGCCTTGCTTTGTAGCGATTTACACTTCCATCCGGTTTATACTTGACAGTGAAAACCCACTTGCATCCTACTGGTTGTTTTCCTTTTGGTAAATCTGAGAGTTCCCAAGTACCATTCTTTTAAAGAGCACTAATCTCCTCTCCAATGGCTGCCCTCCATTCTGATTTTCTTATAGCATCATGAATACTCTGTGGAATTTCTACATTGGATAGATTAGTAGCAAATGCCCGAAATTCTGATGTTAAACAATCATAGGAAACGAAATTGTAGATTGGATGTTGAGTACGTGATCTCACACCTTTCCTCAATGCAATTGGAACATCAAGACCATCATTGACAGCAATATCAGTTTGAATTTCATGAATAATGTTACCTGGACTATCTGGATGCGGATTGGATTCATAGTTTTGCACAGCAAGTGTGCAATCCTCTATCTCCTCTTCAGCCCCCTTCCTCCTTGAATAAACACGTAGCTCATTATTAATTGCAGGTTGAGTTTGAATTGGAGTGACAGGGTCTTAGGTGTTGGGGAAAGCTGTTTGAGTTGTTATGGTAGTGTTTGGCCCTCTTTCTGGTTGAATAGATGTATTGGGCTCGATTTCTGGTGGGATGAAGGTGTCAAGCCAAAAATTACATTCTTGTATAGTGGAATTCTCCCCGTGAATGTGAGTTTTCGGGTAATATGATTGATGTTCAAAAAATGTTACATTCATGGATGTATAGAATTTTCTAGTGATAGGCGAGTAGCATTTGTAGCCTTTTTTAGTGGGAGAGTAGCAAAGAAAGAGACATTTGATGGCCTTTGGGTCAAGTTTGCTTCAGTGTTGTTGATGAATGTGCACAAATGCTGTACATACAAAAACTTTTAATGGCAGGGATGAGATAATTCGGGTGTCTGGGTAGGAGTGGACAAGAGTTTGACAAGGCGTTTTGAATTTGAGAACCCTTGAAGGCATTCTGTTAATGAGATATGTGGCCGTGAGGACTACCTCTCCCCAAAAATGTTTAGGGACATTTGTAGTGAACATAATAGATCTGGCCACTTCAAGAAGATGCCTATTTTTCTTTCTACCACTCCGTTTTGTTGGGGTGTGTCAGTACATGAGCTTTGATGCACTATTCCTTGACTTATAAAGGTGTTTAAATCTGATAATGCCAAAGATTATTTCAATTCCATTCTTGGTGAGTACTTAATAATTTAGGGATTCTGTTAATGCCAAAGATTATTTCAATTCCATTCTTGGTGTTTAGGAGTGGACAAGAGTTTGACAAGGTGTTTTGAATTTGAGAACCCTTAAAGGCATTCTGTTAATGAGATATGTGGCCGTGAGGACTACCTCTCCCCAAAAATGTTTAGGGACATTTGTAGTGAACATAATAGATCTGGCCACTTCAAGAAGATGCCTATTTTTTCTTTCTACCACTCCGTTTTGTTGGGGTGTGTCAGTACATGAGCTCTGATGCACTATTCCTTGACTTATTAAGTACTCACCAAG
>CAIGRK010067196.1:0-10712 GCA_903798315.1 Fraxinus greggii
AATTATTTAGATTTATAAAATAAAGTGAAAGATTGAACTAAAGTTTTTTAAAAGAATATTTTTCAAAAAAAATTATAAAGATTCATTAGATAGGTATAAGTTATTGTAAATAAGTAATATTAAAGCACTTTGTGTTCAAGTGGTGAGAAATCCATTATTTTCCTTAGAGGTCTACGGTTCAATTCCTTTGAACTCAAAAACTTTGCAAGAGAATTTAAAAATTCAATCAAACCGGTCAATTGGGTAAATTAAATCGTCAGTTAACTCGGTCAAAATCGGGCTTTGACCGAGTCAAGTACATTTCTGTCAAATTAATCTGCCCAACCCAATCAAGCATCCGGGTCGGACCGGATTTTATAACTATGCTTCCTACTCTAAATGAAAAGTTTGGATATCAAAAGAACTATGCTATGTACCAAAGTCGATTGGGTTGGTTTGAACAACAATATCACAAATACTTTCAGCTTACGTTGTACAGCTCTAGGTTTAGATGGGACCCAATCACAAAAAAGTTCACCGCTAGTTATGAAGTGTGGGATAATTACTTACAGGTGAGTTTTTATATAATTTTTTTATTCGATTAGGTTATAATTCTTTAATAATAAATGATGACTTCTAACTTTTTGCTATATTTGTTCTTTGATAGTTATATCCAAAATAGAGGCACCTTCGTGCCGTTGTGATGAACTTTTTATTGAACCAGATAGTGAATATTCATCTACATCTACATCATTATCAGCAATTGAATAGGATGAAGACGTATTTGAAACTCAAGAGCAACAAAGAGACCATGCAAATGAATGGAAAACTAACATATCTTCAAATATGTGGACAAATGTCGTGAACGATATGAATGAAGAAAGGTGAAAATTGAATTTTGCTTAGACAAGTTTATGATTTTTTTTCCCCCTTCTAAATGACAAATTTATGAATTTCTTTTAATAAACAATACTTTGATTTTTTTGGTTTAAGCATCGAACAACTTGAATTGTTAGCATCCAATTTCTCATCACCTTACAAATAAACATGCTTGCACGGGAGATGGGGGTCGATAGAAGTGACATTTCAAAAGCAATAAAGATCTAGTGCAGACGGATGGACTTAGATTAACAATTAGAATTTGCAAACTACGACATAATATGCATCAGAAAGTCGCTCGACCTGACATAATTGGGTTTGCAAAGAAAAATAGACTTCAAAATAGTATGGTGAAATCCAAAAATTTTCTAAAAAGTACGATTGACAATTTACTTGAGTCATTGAAGAGGTAAAAATAAAATTTTAATAAAAAGTTAACAAATCCGTAAGAATCTATAGAATTCATGAAAATTTATTAAAATCTACAAAATTGAAATTCATTCAAATCTTAAATTCAATCAAATTCATTAAAATCTATAGACATTAATAAATCTATTTAAATTCTGAGTAGAGGACGCTCTAGTGGGATGAGGTGATGTGTTCTTCCCACTCCCAGGAACCCTAGATCCTGAACATATTTTTCTTGAGGAAATCCAATCGTAGAAGCTTTACTGAATCATCGTCCAAAACACATACGATTTATAGACGTTATCCATAATACTTCAAGATAATGGCTATGTATTTATGCAAAAGTAACCCTTCATTTCTTTACAATTCCCATTTTTCTTTCTCATTTTCTGTCCTTTTTTCCTCTTCCCCGACCCAAAAGAAAGTGAAAAATGATCTTACAGCGTATGATTTCCTGGTACACAAACACCAATTTTCTCCTGAAACAGCTTCACAAGTTGCCTCTGTTTTAACCCGTATAAAGAATCCGGAAAAATCTGATTCAATATTATCGTTCCTCAAAGAGAGTGGTTTTTCTAAGAGTCAGTTGGAGAGAGTCGTGAAAACTATGCC
Source organism: Fraxinus greggii (assembly GCA_903798315.1). NCBI lineage: Eukaryota > Viridiplantae > Streptophyta > Magnoliopsida > Lamiales > Oleaceae > Fraxinus > Fraxinus greggii. The sequence goes on from CAIGRK010067196.1 coordinate 1,879, forward strand.
TGCTTTGCTTGCTGCAAGTCTTGAGAAAACCATCAAGCCCAAATTCAAGATGTTCCAAGATATGGGCTTTTCTGCCGGAGACATTGCTGAGATTATCCCAAACGATCCAGAAAATTTGCATCGCGGTGCAGACAGTAGGCTCAGACCGTCATTATCGGTGTTGAAAAGATTATTGGGATCTAGTGCAGAGGCAACTAAGGTTTTAAAGATTTGTGGTTGGTACTTGAGAAAGAATTTGGAGAAGAGTGTGGTACCCAATATTGAATATTTAAAGAGTTGTGGTGTAGGCATGGAGCAAATCATAAAGAATATGTATAAATCTCCAAGGTTTCTCATGTATAGTCCAAAAATTATTAAAAGTTCTGTTAAAATGGTTGATGAGATGGGGACTTGTAGAAGTTCCAGATTGTTTGTTCATGCTGTTCGGGTTGTTTCAATGAGCAATGAGACTTGGGAACTCAAGTTAAGGCATTTTAGGAATTTGGGGTTTTTAGAAGATGATATTTTGAAAATGTTTTCAAAAGGCTCCTCGGGTATTTTCTGTCTCACAGACGAAGATAAGCAAGGTGGTAGAGGTTTTACTTGCAACTGGGAAATATGATCTTTCGTGTATTGTTAACAGTCCAGTATCATTTACTTGCAGTGTTGAAAAGAAGATTATACCCAGAATGCAAGTTTTAGGGATTTTGGAGAGTAAGAATTGGATTGGAAAATGGCCTAGTCTTTCAACTATTACTAAAATGGGAGATAGCAAATTTGTGGAGAAATTTGTTCATCCTCATCTAAATGAAGTCGGAGAAGTATATATGGCAAATACTGCACTCAACAAAAAAAAAAAAAGGATAATTAGTATTAAGAAAAGAGTCAACTCAACACGATTGTAGACGCCTATATATCTGAAACTACCTCTTCGAACTCAGGTAAAGGAGGAGGCTTGTGTACATTGATGGCCAAATCGTCATTAAATTACACTGGGGCATCTGGAGTTAGTTAATAGAATGGAATGGAGAAAAAATATATATAGCTGACCTCAAATTTATTTTGATGGTTGATGATGTGATGGCTTATGGAATCTGGTTAAAAATGAATAGGTACTTTGCCTATGCACTTCTCCTTGTATCTATTTTGTATTCCTGCTTTTTCAGTAGATGGTTTCAAATGAATTATGCCATCCTTTTCGAGCCCGTTTGCAGTAAGATACCATCGCTTATATAATGCTGTTATTAACAACTATTTGTATGGAGACATTTTATTTATCGTCTTCACACTGCAAATGCACATAAAAGAATCTCTTCTTAGTCTTTTGTCTTTCTTCCTTTGCCTTACATTAGGTGATTTGATTGGGTCAAACAAAAGTAGAATTGAGAACTCTGCCATGAGACTGAACTTTAGCTAGCAAGGGCTGATTCTTCAGTATTTAGTACAAACAATTTGAGTACTGAAATTTCTATTTTATATTGTATAGAAGTATAAAAACAAAGAAAATAAGAATACTTCCTTTAAGTTCATAGTAGGCTCATCGGTCAAAATCTTTGTTTGATCTTCCTGGCAGCCATATGTTTATTGATGTTTGTTTTATCCCGTAACAATAATGTCGAGCTTTTGAGACAAAGCTAGAAGCATGGCTGTGGTAACCCTAAATGTAGATAAATTTCACGTGGGAATTAGCTCAGATAGCCTCTATACTTGGCTACTTGAGAATTGTAGCATCTGACTCAAATTTTCAGGGGGAAAAAGCCTAACCCAAGATATAATGTTATTCCAAAATTAGATTGTGATTATACAATTTCCCAAGTCCCTAAAATTGCATACTGTGGTGTAGTGGTTGTTTGGGGGGAGGGTGGGGGTGGTAAAACTCAACACTGATGGTTTCTTTAAAAAATCCCCAAATCTTGCTGCTGGGGGAGACCCGGAGGGGTAATTGGAGACCATGAGAGGCATATATGTTGCTAGCTTTCTATGAATTTATGGATCACATTATGTACTGGAGGCAGAGATAAGGTCAATATGCGCTTGGTTGCAATTGTGCAAAGAACAGAGATACCAGCAAAACTTGGCTGGAATTTGCATTTTGGGCTTCATCCTTTAAGGTAAGCTTTTGTCCAGCTTTATGCATTCCTTTTTGTTTTGGTTTGGTTTGGTTTCTACTCAAGTTTTGAATTTTTGAGTTGTACATCATTTTCTGCAATTTTTCATATGAAATGGATTCCTTAGGTTCTCCTATAAATTCACGGCTCAACAGATGCAAAGGGGTGTTGATATGGTTTGATCATTTTATAGTTCTAAGGAAGGCAATTTCTACTTGAATTTTAACTATTTGACATTGCAGCAATGAGTCTCAAAATACAAAGAATCCCGCCACATTAGCCCACCATTTGCACTGTAAATCCTGGAGCATCTTTCGGATGTTGCTAGCACCAAAGATTTTGAAAACATAAGCTAATCTTTGAGAATTGTTGAACAGGAATGTGCCAAAGAAACTAAAATAACTACTAGTGTTTGATGAAAATGTCTCGCTTTAGATTAAATTTGATTGTTTTATAGTTTATAATGTTACAAAAAATACTCGAAAGTGTTAATAAATTCTTCTTGATTATAAAATGGTTGTGGTGTACTGGTGTTGTGTTGTCCAATTTGAAAATAAATGTGTTACCATATTCAAATTCAACAGGTTGGCAGAGCGGATTATGTAATCAAATCTTCAATGCATGGAGATGTGAATAATCACAATCTTCAAGTTTTTCTTTCTTTTTTCAATTTTTTTTTGTTTTGGCACTTTTTACTTCCTTTTTGGTCAGCTTATGGAGTTTTTAGAATGAAGTAGAAGTGTTAATGAGAGGGTCGGGTTAATACCCTAGATAGTCACTAAACTTTCCCAAAAGCTCACAGAAGGTTACCGTACTTTAAAATTCCCTAATTAGTCACTTAACTTTGCAAAAAGTTTCTAGGAGGATATCGAACTTCAAAACTTCCCTAACTTGTCATTGAATTTTGTCAAAACTTCTCTAAATAGTCATTCAACTTTGTAAAAAATTCCTAAGGGGTCACTGAACTATTTATGTATGATGTCCAAATTTACAAAGTTCGGTGATCTCTTGGGAATGGTTGGCAAAGTTCAGTGACTATTGAAGGAAGTTTTGAAGTCCAGTGACTTCCTAGAAACTTTTTGCAAAGTTCTATGACTAATTTGAGAACTTTTGAAGTTCGGTGACTTTTTGAGAAAGTTTAGTGACTATTTAGGGTATTAACTCTGAGAGGGTCTTATCAATATTTTCCGTAAGTGTAATGCTATGGGTAAAAACCGTTGATGATTTTCATGCGGGTGGTATTAAATGATATAAGACTTGGATGATTATCTCCGATTTATACATATAGTATTATTCATTAATGAAATTTTCTAGAATAATTTAACAAGTAATAGGAAGAATGATCAATTATTCTGAATCAAATGTTGAGATTCACCTGAGAGCAAGATTGTTATGTTCATACATTTTATTAGTAGTTTTGAGGACATATCAAATTAAGCTGAATTTAATGCAAACTGGTAGTTAAGATCAAGATTGCCATTTCTTTACAGATTTTGGTATTTTCAAGAACCAATTTAAATCAATAGATTATCGACTGAACTGCGGTGCATTTTTTACTATACATACATTCTCACAAATAAATTGTCCAAGACTAATTATTGTATATGTTTCTTGACGTGGAAATTATGTAACGTTTGTTTCTTGGTAGAGACGTCCCTAACTTTCCTGTTGTGGTGCCCAGTTGGTCTTTTTTCTTTTTTTTTTAAGCATAAATGTCCTTCCTTCTAATTACCGAAAATTACAGTTGAGTCCCTCACCTTCCGAAATGTACAAATGAATTTGAATCTTTTTATTTTGGTAATTATCCACACCATATATTTGTTAACTGCACCATATTTTAATTGTAATGAGGTCTTTAATCTTTATTTATTTATTTAACATTCAATTAATTTGTACGTCTTGTCTCTAATGACTGTTTTTGTCCAAATATTCTAGTACAATGAAGAAAATACATTTTCGAACTTACGTATTTGGTGTTTATCCTACAATTTTTTTAAAATACAAAGGGCAAATGAGTTTTTTACTCTTTCTTGATGAATTCATTGGCCATTAGTAAGGACTGGATGTGCTAATTAACAGAGGCTAAGGATAAAAATAAGACTAAAAAGTTGGGGACATAATCCCAAAATTGAGCAAAAGATAAGTACCTTTATCGTAATTAAAATATGATTTAGTTAACAAAAAAGTGAAATGGTTGGCCCGACCCTTAAACACCCTAGCTTGGCTTGGCCCTATGAGAGCCGAACTCGACTTGTCCACAAACAATGGTCGGCTAGGACTTCCTTTTTAATTACATAAAATTAATAAAATAAGCCAAACAAGAGTGAAAAAATGAGCCAATTCACGGGCTCAAGGCAACCTAGATAGGCTCGACATATAGCTCGTTTGAATATGAACTGAGTAGCCCATGGATGGAAGCCAACCAAACTCGTGCACAATCATAAAAATAAAAGATGGTAAATTCAAAACTAAGAGGTTTAATTTTATCCATTTCAAATTTAAGACATCAAGTTTAAAATTTTAAATTTCAAATTTTTTTAAGGTTTAAAATTTCAAATCTCAGATTTCTTTAAATTTTATTTATAAATTAATTAATTAATTAAACATATATTTTATTAATTAAATACATTAAGGTCACAATTTCATATAATTTGATCACAAATTTTATATAATTAGTTACAAATCACAAATTTTATGACATAAATTATTTTACGGTCATCATTCAAAAATTTTATAAGCCACAATTTGTTTATCGATTACAAATCGAAAATTAAAACGTCACAAATCAGAAATTTTAAAAGTAAAACACTATTTTACGGTCACAATTCAAAAATTTTATAGGCCATAATCTGCTCATCGATCACAAATCAAAATTGAAATGTCACAAATTATTTTACGATTACAAATCAAAAAGTTTAAAGGTCACAAATTATTTCGAGGTCACAAATAAAAAAAATTATATGTCACAATTTACTTTATTAGTCACGAATCAAAAAAATTATAGGTCACATATTTTCAAATTTCTCGGTCACATATTATTTTTTAGTCACAAATTATCAAAATTTAAAGTCACGAATTAATAATGAGTCACAATAAACTAAATAGTCGACACATGCACCAAACACCCCACCCCGTCTCGATCCTCCGCCAACACTTGGTCACAAATCAACCAAATAATTGATCACAAACTCTCTTAATCCACCACTTACCGCACCCAACCCTAATCTACCATGGCACCAGTAACTCCAACGAACCACCATTTTCAATTTCAAAATCACTACACCAACAAATCACCATTTTCAACTACAAAACCACAACTGACATATCCATGCCATTCCATCACCACCTCCAACAACAAAAGTCACCCCACCACTAGATCCAACAAACCCCTTTCAAATCCACCACCACCTCCTCACCACCAGTCCCCACAACCATCAACAAACCACCATTTTCAACTACAGAACCACAAATGCCGCCGACACATCCATGCCAGATTCACCACCTCCACCAACAAAAGACACCCAACCACTAGATCCAACAAACCCCTTTCAGATCCACCAACGATCCAACAAAAACCACTACACCAACAAAACCATCATCAAATCACGGCACAGCGCACAAACGCATTATCATCGCATTGCACCGTGGCTTCGCAATAGCGATTGCGAACCATCGACCACCACAATTCATCGGAGAAACACCACAAACCTGCAAAACACCACAATCGGAGATCTGGCACAGATCTTCGAGAGGCGGAGGCTTCGATGTCATGCCTCAATGCTGCGCGTAGTGGTGCGGCCCTGTGGAGCTGGATTGGTGTAGATCGTCGCCGCTGCTGTGCCTCCGCGCCTATCATGTTGCTTCGTGCAACGCCACTTGGTGCGGCACAACGCGGCGGTGGTGCGAGAGAGGAGAGCAGCGCCACCGGAAGGGATGGCAGCACCGTGAGTGGCGGTAGAGAGAATGTGAAAAGAAAAGATGAAGAGAGGGATAAGAGGGTGGAAATGGTTTTAGGATTTGGGAAGAAAAAATAATAAATTTTTTAAGAGTAGTAAAATTAAATTTTATAGATAGTAGTTTGTTAGAGCACCTAAAAATTTGTATTCTTTAAATTTTAGGCCATGTTCGATACAGATTAAAAGCTAATTAAAATTTAAAATATGGCCGCTGTGAATTCTCCTCGTCTCATAAAAATTAACAATAACGGTTAATTTTTCAATTTTAATCTGATTTTAATCCTTTCCGAACACGTCCTTAATATGCTCTATAAATTATAAAACATACTCTTTTAAAGTAAGAGTCGCTTAATTATATAGGTGGAGTTTTAATTTTTTAGATAATTTGTTTTATTATTTAAAAAATTCAGTGAAGTTGTTTAGTTATTAGTTTCCACACCATCTGCATTCAAAATTTTCAATAATTTAGCCCATGTTTGATTCACATTATTTTTCTCATTCTCATTCTTTTACTCATTTTTAACCGCGCATTCTTCGATAAAATAATATTTTCCATCACATCAATAACTTTTCCCTTTTTTTCAAACACACATTCTTCATCAATTTACTATTTCAAAATTTATTTTTTCAAAATAATGTATATCAAACATGATAAAAGTGAAATGGAAACCATTTACCGTTGGCATTAATTTATGCTATCACTTAAATAAGTTACTTATTCTAAGTAAACTTTTACTTACACCCTTTTTGATGCACATTATTCTTTCAAGATTGTATTTTAAATAGTGATTTGATGGAAATATGTAGTTAAAAAATAAGGAAAAAATTTAGATTTACGTGTAATATTATTTTATCGAAAAATGTATAGTTGAAAATAAAAAAAGAAAAAAAATGTATTTTTAAAAGAATGTATATCAAACATGGTGTTAGCAAAATATGCCCATCTCTGTTTGTTGAACCAAATATGATATGGGTAATTAGCAAAAAACGTTCATACCTTTCAAGTTCATTGTGTAAAGCGTCCTTACGTTTCATTTTTTTGGCCTTTTTGTCCTTATTTCCACCTTTTTTGCGAAGAACGTCCTTCTGTCCACAATTCGTAAGTTTATCCGTTAATTAGATAAAAAGATGATGTTTTCTTTTAAATCAACAAGGGTAAAATAGTGATAACACATTCAACCCATTCATCTCCTCTTATGCGCGAAGGTTCCCTTACGGTTTTCTTTTTCAAAAATTCTGATCTTTCTTCTACTTCTATAATCGTTCCGCATTTCTCCTCTCATATGCTCTCATCTAATGTCGTGGGTACATAGTGGAAGGAGACATTGAGGGTTTCTTTAGCGAGCAAGGTAAGAATCATTATTGCTGGGTATTTTCATTTTCCGTTTTGTATTTTGGTTTTTGGCATGATTGAGAGTCTGTATAGAGTTTTGATACTATCTATTGGTGCCTAGGCCTTAGAGGAGCAGCATGTTTCTTGCGTTTTTGAGAAACTTGGCGATGAGCGACCCAAATATGGTATTTGTTCATTCCTTTAATTTTGTGCGAACTCATTTAATTCCACTGTACATTCACACAATTTCATTGTGCAAGCCCTCAATTGTGTGAATGTGAGTATGGTACATCCTGTTTTTCTCTGTCACTATACATATTTCACTTCGGCGCCAATTCAGTGTCCATTTCAGAGTCCCTAAAGTTTACACTATTGCATGCAGGTGGTAATTCTCAATATTTCACCGTCAAAGTACATTATGGAGGCCAGTTTTATGATAAGCCAAACAATGTAGTGTACGAAAGGGGATTCATTATGTTCATCGACTTCTTTATGGTAAATGGTGCACCAGACAGAATTTGTATAAATTCTTAAATGGAACTTGTGATGAAAGGGTGTTGGAGTTTTACTATAAGAAGCAAAAAATTGACTTTAGGAAAGGGGTTGATGAAATTGAAAAGTGAAAAGGATATTAAGCGAATGCTTAGGGACAAGGACTGAATCCAGATGTGAAAATATATGTCGTAGCCCAAATGCAATCATATGCATTTGGTCTTCACAAGTTGATGAAGACCAAACATTTGAAAGTTGTTATGTACCTTCAGTTGCAGAAAATGAAGGAAGCCTGAAGGTAATTGGTCAATCAATTTTTGGAAAAGAATGCTGACGAGTTGTGGTCACAGTACTAGGAAACCTTACAATACCATAACGAGGAAGATACAAATGTGGGTGATTTGAGTGTGGAAGAGGATGAAGTTGTAATTGAATATGATGAAGAAGAATTAAAGGGGGAAGAGGAAGTCGAAGGTTTAGTTGAATCCGATTATGAGATGGAACAGGAGCCTGTAGCTACTGTTGAAGCTGGGAGTGAAATGATTAATTTTGATTTTGGATTTGGTGCATCAGATGACTAGCATGTTCGGGATTCGAATACCAACTATGGGGACTCCGATGATTTACAAAGCATTCATAGTGAAGAGGAGGGCGATACAACTTCAAGAATGAGGGCTTCCAGTGATGCTTTTAATACGGTGACAGATATGGAGGATCCAGTGTTTAGAAAAGGTAATTGGAACATATTATTTACTTCAATTTAAACCCGACTATGTACTTTAGTTTAATGAGTCTCATATACATTCATTTTTTTTCATTCTGCAGGCTTGTTATTTGAGTCTGTTAGGACATATTTTGTAATTGGCGATTCTGTGAACAAAAGGACCAACTTGAACAATTATAGAAGTTTAGGGACTGAATTGTAAAGTTTCATACTTGGTAGGTGAGCCTAGGATTTGGGGTTTT
>CAIGRK010067263.1:0-38746 GCA_903798315.1 Fraxinus greggii
TTATACGATCTCTACACCAACACCACTTCGGCTAAAAAGATTTGGAAACTGAGGAGAAAGGTACAAATAAATTCCTAATATCAAGGTATTTCGATTCTAAATTTCTTGAGAATATTCGCTAATTCCCCAAGTGAATGAACTAAAGTGCTGTCAACATATTGAAGGAGGTCAAAATAAAACTTTCAGAATCCTTCCAGGTGGAAGCAATTATTGCAAAACTCCCGAAGACTTGGAAACGATATCAAAAGAAGATTTTTCATAGTTATAAAGATTATTCTTTGGAACAAATTTAGAAAATCTTTGGAATGAAGAAGAATCGAGAGAAAGAGATAAGAGTGTAAACTCTTATGATGGCACTTCAAAAATCAATGTAGTGGAAAAGATCGAACTGTCCAACAAATCAAACACAAGGAAATCTTTTAACAAGTACTACAAAAAATCCAAGAAGAAGTCCAAGGGAGATTATTTTGCGTGTGAAAAACTCAGACATTATGCAAAGGATTGTCGGCATGTGAAACAAAACAAGAAAGAGGGCAAAGTAAACTCCATTGATGAAGATAACAATATGGCTGCCGTGAGCAAAATCAGTGTTATCAAAGAAAAAGTTATTAGTTGATATTATGATACATCTGCAACAATTTATGTATTATATGATAAGTCACTCTTCAAAACTTATCACACGTCAAATGGAAAACAAAAGATACAAATGCGTAATGAAGGAAGGAAATGTTGATATTATCTTCACTTCTAGAAAAACAGTTATATTAACAAATGTATTACATATTCCCAGCATGAATAGGAACCTAGTAAGTGGAGATCTTGTGAGAAAATCGAGCATTAAAAGTGTATATGAGTCCAGAAAACTTGAACTATCTCTAAATGATAAATTTTTTGAAAAATAATATTTTTGCGAAGGAATAGTCAAATTGTGTACCGTTGACAATATGAATAAAAATAAAGCCAATTTTGCTCACTTGATTGATTTTTTTTACATTGTGACATACTAAATTAGTTCACATAAGTGCTAGTACAATGAAAATAATGTTAGATTGTGATGTGATATCATATAATATGAAAAAAGCATATAAATGTAAAGCTTATGTATAATCTAAAATGATAACGAAGCTTTATCATGGCGTGAATAAGACTTCACAAATTTTAGAACTGATTCATTCGAATGTGTTAATTGAATTGTTGACTATGGGAGGGAATGGGTATTTTATTACCTTTATAGATGATCATCAAGATACACGTATGTTTATTTGATGATACATAAATATGAAGCATTTGATTTGATTAAGACTTATAAAAATGAAGTTGAAAATCAATTCAACAAAAAATAACACTTGAAAGTGATAGATGTGGTGAATATTTTTCTAATGATTTTAATTCATTTTGTGAACAATAATGCATAATATATCAATATTCTGCACCTAGGGTACCAGAAAAAATGATTTGGCTAGAAAAAAAGCAGAACATAGTTAAAATGATAAATGTCATGTTAACTTATGCTAAGTTGCCATTTAACTTATGGGGTGAAGCATGATTAAGTGCATGTGAATCTTAAATAGAATTTCTTCAAAATTTATAAAGGTTTTTCCTTATGAATTGTAGAAAGGAAGAAAACCAAACATTAGATTATTTCAAAGTGTGAGGATGTCTTGCATATTGTAAGAACACAGACCCTAAAAGTATCAAGTTGGCTCCAAGAGAGATATGCTAGTAATAGAAAATCCTATAGATTACTAAATTTGGAGACCAATGTGATAATCGAATCAAATGATGTCAAGTTCTTTGAGAATTCACTATCTTTGAATAATGGCTTAAGGAAAACTCATAGAGAGATTCCTAACTCTAGTGAAACAAAAGAGGAAACATTTCTAAAGATGATGATGAATCTAGTGAACTTCAAAGCAACAAAAGAACTAGAAACCAAAAAATATTAGAATCGGATGAAGTAAATTCTCAACTCTTTCACTTTACTTAGTAGAGAAAAATGAGAAGAATGTTTTTAGAACAATACCTTTTGTTCTAAAATATAATGTAGATAGTTCTATTAATACCTTTTGAAACTAGATAGTAACTACAGATTATCAACAAAAGAAAGGAATTGATTATTTCAATACATATACACCGGTAGCTAGAATAATAACAGTCAATTAAAATATTATTTGAATCAGTAATCACATTATATTAAAAATGTGATAAATAAGTTCAAATACTTGAACATAAAAGAATTTAATACCCCTCTTGATCCAAACTCTAAACTTATAAAGAATAATGAAAGAGCTATTGCTCAACTAGAGTACGAAAGTGTTATTGGTAGTCTTACATATGCAATTCAATGCACAAGATCGGATATAGTATTTACTAGTAATCTGGGCGAGTAACATTGGAAGACCATTGGAGAGTTCTTGGTTATTAAAAGAAAACCAAAAACCTAGGTCAACAATATTCTAAACTCCTTACTGTAGTAAAATGACTTACTGATGCTAGTTGAATATCTAGGATTGGCAAAAGTAAGAAACAAACATGCATTACACATTCGACTATAGAATCTGAATTCGTAGTATTAGCCGACATGGAGAAAGAAGCTAAGTAGCTCAAGAATCTTTTATATGATATACCTTTATGATCAAAGACAACATATTCGATATCTTATCTATTTTATGTGATAATCAAACCATATTAGTAAAAGCATACAATGGGATATAGAACAAGAAGTCCAGATATATGAGTCTAAGGTATGACTACGTAAGGAAATTAATTAAGAATGGAATAATTTTTCTATATTACATTAGTTCAAACGAAAATTTAATGGATCATTTAACTAATGGAGATTTAGCCCTTGTTTGATTCCTATGTTTTACAAAATACATTTTTGTCTCTCTTCCTTTCAATCACACATTTTTCAATAAAATGATATTATATGTAACACAAAAACCTTTTACATTTTTAGCCACACATTCTCCATCAATCTACTATTCCAAAATACATTCTATACCAAAAATGGGGCTCAAACAGGCCCTTAGTGAAATCTATTTCGAAAAGAATGTGGTTGAAACTCCTAAACTAAAAAGGCACACCAACAATGGTAATCCTACCTGTCATTACTAAAATAGTAATCACGAGCTCAAAAGATAACAACAAGTCATTCTATAAGTGGATGGTTTCATCCTATTGTATTCACAAGAACCCTATCCTAGTATAATAATGTTGGTTGTTCCATAAATGAGGATTGAGCTTTAAGTTTTTAACGAAGTTCAGTATGAAATACAAATATCTCTAAAAATAACAAAGATACTAGAAGAACTTCACTTAGATGAACTTTGAGGTTGTACTGCCTCAGTAGAGAGTTGGAGTTTCTCTCTTAAAAATTCAACGAATTCGATAAGCGCAATACCATATTAGCACTAAGCAAGTTTGAAGAACTTGTGAAACACATGACATTTGTGTATGTATTTTCACGGATATCATCACAAGGAATAATTGGTTCAGAGCTATAAAGCTACCTAAAATTTCGATGATACTTTGCTGGAATTACGCTATGATTAGATTCAAATTGAAAGATATCTAAACCTTGTGCACAAGTGTTGATAGTTTGTATATATGATCCATATAATTTTGAACGAGTGGCGATTTTTGTATATTTATTCAAGAACTACATGAATGAGAGAATTGGACATATATTTAAAAGGTAAAAGTGATAAGAAATCAAAAACAGGGAGAAATTTTGGCCGCATGGGATTTAGTGGCATGGGATTGAGTCGTGTGCGCATAGTTGCTTCTACAAAAGTAGAAGCAAAATCCCTTGAACCATGCCCACTCCCATGCGTGCGCATGGGCCTGGAAACAAGTTATTAAGGCTGGTTTCGTGGTTCGATTTCTAGTGACTTTTCATGAAAATTTTCAACCTTTCATAAATTATTGGCACTATTTCGTGGGCTATGAAATGAAATATATAAATGGGTGATAGATTTCAATTATAAAAACATAAAATCATCAATCAAAATCCATATTATTGTATCTTTGTTCCAATTTAATTACATATTCAAGCTCTCGTGTTCTTCAAGTTCTTGGAAGAAAAACACAAAGTGCTCAAGTATTTTTCTTCTTAAAGTCTTGTTCAATCCTACAAACCATTTGCCGTGAATCCCTTTAAACACTCAAAATAAACCTAGAGAAGGCAAATATCATTGGAAGACAGGGATAATGCGTTCCAAGTCTAATTTCCAGTTTTGATGTTCTTGCTGCTACATTTTTTTTTCTTCTCCCATTCCTCCAAATTTTTGTGCAACAGATTCTACATAACTTACTCGTGGCTCACTAGAGAGTGGCCTCGTTGTGATGTGATTAATGAATAATATGCTCCATGATCTCCGATAGCAAGTAGTTCATGATGTGTTCCTTCCTCCACAAACTTTCCATTCTTGATCACGATGATGTAATCTGCCTTCTGTATTGTCGATAAACGATGAGCTACAATCACACAAGTCCTCCCAACCATTATTTTCTCCAATGCTTCTTGGACTAGATTCTCGGACAAACTATCCAAGGCACTGGTTGCTTCATCCAGGAGAAGGATTGATGGGTTCTTCAGTATTGCCCGTGCTAGTGCAATCCGCTGCTTTTGTCCCCCCGAAAGTTGGACTCCTCTCTCACCACAGTAAGTTTGATATCCATCCTTCATTGAACTGCATCGGAAAGGGAGATACACGACAGATCATTTTTATTGTAAGAAAGCATATTATTTCGCGTTAGAAGCATGTTAGGTAAGAAGGATTTTATAGTATTCAACAGTATATGAAGAAAAAGAAGCAAAATCAAGTTTATTATATTATCGAGTCCTATCGAGTAATGCAGTCCATAGATGAACTAGGTGTCAAGGAGAGGGATGATGATACCATACCTTATAAATTCATGTGCATTTGCTAGAATTGCAGCTTCTTTGATTTCAACTTCTGTAGCGTTTTCTTTGCCATAAACTATATTTTCATGGATGGTTCCTGCAAAAAGAGCTGGTTCTTGACTCATAAGTGCAATATGTGATCTCAAGTCTCTCAAGTTGTAGCTTTTGACATCGTGGTCGTCTATAAGAACTGATCCTTTTATTGGATCATAGAATCTCTCGATCAAACCGAAAATAGTGGATTTTCCTGAACCACTCTGTCCTACAATAGCCACTGTTATTCCAGCTTCAATCTTGAGACTAAGATCCTGGAAAATTATCTGTTCGGGCCTGGAGGGATACAAAAAGCAAACATTCTTTAATTCTATCTTTCCTCTCATTGGTTGTTTAATCTTGGAACCTTCAGGGTTGTTAGGCTCAATCTTGCTTTTCCTGTCTAGGATTGCAAAAATAGATTTGATGGCGTCGCTACCTTTTGACAAATCTGATGTCATGGTTCCTGCATCTGCTACATTCTTTCCGGTACTCATCAAAATAAAGAAAACCAGAAACAGATCCTTTGCTCTTAATATTCCCTTGTTCATTAGAGTCCCACCATACCAAAATGTCAAAGCTACAGAAGCTGTTTTTATGACTTGGGAGGTAAACAAGCCTACTCCAGAAAACCATGATTGTTTTATGCTTTGATTTCGAGGGCCCTTCAGTGTTGCTGCGAAGAGATCTAGAATTCGTTTTTGAGAAGAAAACGCGGTGATTGTCCTGTGATTGACCACTGCTTCACTTGCAAGTTGGCTTCCTTCATTTTGCTCTTTTTTGGCATTTTCCGACATTTTTTTCATCATAACACTTTTCAAGTAGAAGCTGGCAATAATAAAAGGTTGTATCGCCATAGTTACGCTTGCAACTCTCCATGCCACGATTAGTCCCAGCAAAAAGGCAAGAGCAACAGTTGTAAAGGCCTGAACCACTAACGACATGCGATCTCCAACAAGAGATCGAACTATATTGGCGTCAGTCGACAACATTGTACAAACTGCAGCACTTGTATTCTCATTAAGATCAAACCACCCTACCTCAAAAGTAAGAATATTCTCGAGAAATGTTTCCCGAACCCTCTTAGTTAATCTTTCTCCCACGATTGCAAAATTGTAATTCTGGATTATACTGGCAAAGAAGCTGACAACGCCTAGACATAAATAGATGATGCAGTACAATCTGGTCTGGGATTTTATTTTTGAGCTGTCATCTAAGAAGTATAACGAGACCATTGCTCCCATGAAGTAGGCATTAATTGGCTGGATTGCGCCGAAGACAACAGCTCCTATGCATCCAAGAAAGGCTCTCTTCCACTCTGGTGCATTCATTTGAAATAAGCGCCAATGACTTGGAGAATAACTCTCCAATTTATCAAGACTATTTTGATAATAATTATTATAAGTGGACGTGGGACTGTTGTGAGTTGTTGGAACCTCAGAGTCAATGGCAAGAGCAGCCCCGTTTTGCCTGCTTAAGCTGAAAGGGGACATGAGACTGTGGGAATGTATTTTCTTCTTACGGTATCTTCCCTCAATCGGGTGAGTTGGACTATAAGGAGGCTTATTCTGTATTGCCGATTGCTGCACTCTCACCATTTCTGAGTAAACTCCACCTTCCTCATTATTTATTTGCATCAGCTCATCATGAGACCCGAGTTCAACAACTCTCCCAGATTGAAGTACGACAATTTTGTCCACAGTACGGATTGTGGTGAGGCGATGAGCAATAACAATAGTTGTTTTTCCTAGAGAAGCCTTGTCAATGGCTGCCTGTATTACGCTTTCAGACTGTGCATCCAATGCACTAGTAGCTTCATCAAGTAAAAGTATTCTTGGATCTTTAAGCAAAGCCCGTGCTATTGCTATCCTTTGCTTTTGCCCTCCTGATAACTGGACGCCAAACTCTCCCACCTGAGATGTACTAAAATGATTATAAACTTGAGTAAAATAACAAGAAAAATGCTATCAGATGTAGAAGCATGAAGAATGGTTTACTTGAGTTTCATATCCTACTGGTAAACTTTCGATGAAGTCGTGTGCATTTGCAGCCTTTGCCGCACTTAGTACCAGTTCCATTGTAGCATCTTCCTTCCCAAACAGGATATTCTCCTTTATGGATGTAGCAAAGAGAATTGGCTGTTGATTAACCAACCCTATTTGAGATCTTAACCATTTCAGATGGAGTTCTTTTATTCTGTGCCCATCAAGTAGTATATCTCCTAAGAGGGGATCATAAAACCTTTCGAGCAATGAAACAATAGTTGATTTTCCTGAACCACTTCCTCCCACTAGACCGACTGTCTTACCAGCTTCTATGAGAAGATTGAAACCGTGGAGGATAAACGTATCCTTTCTTGATGGATAACTAAAATGAACTTCTCTAAACACAATTTGCCCTCTTACATTTGCTAAAATTTTCCCTTCCGCATTTTCAGAGTCTATTTGAGGGATACGGTCAATCATCTCAAAAATTCTTTTTGCAGAAGTTGATGCCTCTGTGATAAATGGGAGATTAGGGAGTGCAGTCATACAGGACCTGGAATTTACTAGAAAGGTGAAATGCGTTAGAAAATCTGAAGACGTGCTCAGAACAGTATAACTTCTTTGCATTCATTCTCTCGGTGAAGTATAAAGACATAATTATGAATACTAGTAACTGATATTCATCAAGATAGTCAATCATTCAATTGTAACTTTCAGTTTTGCTTGTTTTCTTGCACAGGTTTAGTAATGTTCTTCCACTCATTTCTGAGTTGTGTCTTTAGTTTGAAACCTCTGCACAAGTAATCCGTTTAGGAAGAATTTATAAATGGTTTAATTTATAAATAATTAGAAATGTGTGGTAGATAAGTGGATACTACTCGTGGGTCCATTGAAATACGTGGTTGAAAATGAAGTTTAACTATTTATAAATTTTGCCAAACAGAGGCAAAGGTAAGTGTAGAAAATAATGATTAAATGATATACATGTGACTTTATCTAACAATTTTAGATTTGAGATCAATCGGTTCAACATGGTACAAAAGCATGCAAAGAACTTGGGTTTAAGTCTTGCTGCCACCCATTTAGTAAATTTTGTCCATGTATTAGGCTTTGAAGGGAAAAAATGACTACTGCCTATACACGAGAGGACATGTTTGAAGATAATACTTAAATGATTTATATGTGATCATATCTAACAACTTAAAACTTTTACAGCTATTGGTTCAACACAAGGAACTCACATTCCTGCAAGGATGATACATATAGCTGATACGGAAACATGGCCACCACTTTCTCCTCTTTCAGTGACAAGAATGCTCCCATACCAAGATTGAAATGCCCAAGTTGCAAAAATTGTTGCCATGCTTCCTATCAACAACCCCTTCACTAGTCCTTGCTTTATCCCAACGTTCATACTTTCATGAAGAGAATGGCTAAATCTATTGAGTGTTTGGTGCTCACCAACATAGGAATATACAGTTCGGATAGATGAAATTGCCTGTTCCGCAATACTACCTGCAACACCATAAGCATCCTTTCTCTTGATTCCTAGGTCCATCATATATTTTCCAAACCCTACCCCTGGGGCTATAAACCCGATGGCGAATGGTAGGGACGCCAATGCTAGTCTCCATGAAAGTAGGAAGGCAACTATTAGGTTAAACATGAAAGCGAAGAGTTGAGCCAGACAGGTTGGTATCTACATCAGGTTAAAAAAATAACACTCAAGACGGGGAAAACAGCATTTTGCTTCAATTACATATGGAAGACCGGTTGATGGACAAAATGATAATAAAAAAGGATTAAAGAACCTTTTCAGCTATAGCATCTTGAATCGAGTGGGCATCAGCAGAAATGTTTGAGACAACTTGAAAAGTCGTAGATGAAGCATCTTGGTTGTCAAAGAAACCAACTTCTTGTCTAAGGACTGATTTTAAGTATTTTGTCCGTATGCGAGATGTTTGCCTCTCAGCAGTTCTTGTCCAACAAACTCCTTCTACAAATGCAGTAAGCAATCTTTTAAAAAAACAAAATGATAGACAATCAACAGGTTTTTTAACTTTTCGATGAATTCCAACTTTCGTGATTGTTGGTGATCAAGAGAAGTCATTATTAGTTGATTAAGTTTAGGACTAAAATATATATGTCCTGTAATGAAACTAGTTAACAGGGTCAACGCTGTAGTTTTATACAACTAATATGACCTCAGACCCTGAATTATCTATTTGCATGCAAAGCAATTGTCTCTTTTTCTTAGCAGGAAAAAAAAAATAGTAGTTCAAAAGATAATGATAAACCAGCTGAGAATGATTCCCTCTACAACCACCCATCAGCGAATTTCCGGGGAGAGTTGCCATACCGAGGAAAGAAGAGAATCCAGCTCCAAGAGCAACATACAGAAGCTGGAGTGCATACTGGACAAAATCACAAGCATACTGAAATCAAACTAATGTTTCAACAAGAAACTCCATGATACATTGTAATTGAAGAATAAAATTGTAGAATTAGTTTCTTCAAGCGCTCAATTTTCATCAATGTGCGACGACAGACTTGAACCCAAGACTTTGAGCTGCTTTGATACCATGTTAAAATACATACATTTTACAACTCAAATTTTGTCTTCAACATACCTTGTGCACCGCCCCTTTGGCAATAGACTGATCAGCACCTCCGAATGCGTCTATGGCTTCACTCAGAACAGACATGGCTAATGGATCGGCCAATGAATCTCCCAAGCAGCCCAAAATACCAAGAAACATCAGCAACTTGTCGGCACCATCAGCATATCTGAAAAAGCCACCCATTTTGTCAATTATTAGCACAACAGAGATCCCATATAATGATTGTTTCCAAACTCCAACTCCCTTTTGTACTAAAAACTTTAGTTTATTCCTACAATGCCTAGAACTACATACTAAATGTGCCAATTAAAAGTAGATACATAGCTGGCACTTTAATCAGCTTTTAGCTTTGATTTTCCCAGCTGTCAACGGTTTCCATAGTTATTATCGGTCTTGCATATCATCTTAGTCCTGTAGTTTTTGTAAGAGGTATATCCATCAAGACTGCCGCCCTTTAGGGGGGAATGACCTTGAAAACTCAAACTACATTCCAGGTTTTTAATGTTAAATTGTTTATTATACTCACATGCATATTTATTTCATGCCCTAAATGTTTGGACTATGTATTTACGCCGGTTATTAATAATAAAAAATGGAATGTTTACAACTTGAGGCTCTGAATAGATAACAATGCTACAATGTTTAGAACTTCGTTTTCCTCGTGTGCCGCATAAACATTTGAACTGTTAATGGTTGATCCAACCGTTCAGCATCTTGTTCTATTGGATCTTTTACTGGATAGAGGGGTTGATCAAATTAAATAGCAAAAATTTCGACCTTAATTTGATCCATAACAAATCTTAGTTTCGGGTTTACAAAACTGACCTGCACCCTAGTGGGAGTTTGACATGAACCTCTAAACTTTACATCCAGACATAAATAGGAGAAGTGATAAGTTTATCTGGGCTTCTGTTCTTATTTATATATAAATTGAGCAAATATCTACTTAAATCGTGTAAATTATGTTAATTATAGAAAATTCCAATTTGGATACAATTTATGTGAAAATAGGTTATTTGGAGCTTAATTGGAATTAATTTAAATTAATTGAAGATTATCAATTGAAGTATTACTTGGTGGTATATTTATTAATACAAATTTGTTCTGAGGTTCAAGTTTTATTCACAATGTGTATGTTGACGTTCATATACATGAAATTATGTGTTCGACCATTAGAAGAATTTTGAGTTAATTATTTCTGGTTAGCTCTTTCACTTGTGTATAAAACATTTGATGATATTTCTTCATTCACAACTGAAAGATATGAAACAGTGTACAAGAAAAAATATCAAACAAAATGCACATTATTTTCTGATATTGAATCTTCTCCTTGTCGCAGCAAGAAACGCATGGCTATGAGCATCACGAGCAGTCGATAATTGGGCAGTAGTTCTTACAGTGCACCCTTTTTAGTCAGTTCTAGTGCTGGCCTCAGTGCTGCAGCCAAAATTAATAATTGCTACGAATTTGAAGCTTAATGAGTAGTTATTGATGTGATTTTGGGGAATTAGGTTGCAGCAGTTGACAATGATAGTGACACTGGATTTGCTCTAGGTAGAAGGTATAATTTTGAGAACTGATTTGAGTGATATACAACATTTTCAGAGTCTTATGGGTTGTTTTGATTAATAATTTGTTAAAAATAAATCAGTTACTTCTTTATTCATTCATTACCCTTTCATAGTTTTAATGTGTCTATATTTGTCTAAACTGCTATTGCTTGATTTCATGGTCTCGACAATCAATCCATACTATTAGGATGTGCAATTTTTCAAGTTTTTCCGATATTTCTGTTTGTTTAAGTTGAAGTAAGCTGATATTTACTTCTATTTCATGAAAAAGTCTCAGTACAGTCTTATCCTTGTTACTTTTGAGTAACATTGCTTACGAATCAATGTTTGGGAGCGGTGAGGAGAAGCGGCTAAACCCGCAACAGATAGAAGTTCAAATTCCGGCCGAACAAATCTAAAACTAACTCAAACTATGAATGTAAATTTCACAGATGATAATGCAGAAGATTATGCGTACTTCATGACACGTACACCTGAGAGAAAACGTGTTACAGAGGCGGCAGCCTTATAAGACAATTCGTCAGCTTCTGTGTACAGACAACAACCAAAACATGCAGGGCGTGTTGAGTATAAATCATCAAATATAGAGTACAAATCTCACCTCTAAAAATAGCAGACGATCCGTCATTAGAAAACAACTTTATCCTGGGATTTCTGTAGAAGATTATAGACGTGTTTAATACAGAAGACTACGAGCACAATAAACATGATTATAGCTTTTTTAGTTATTTAATACTGCCCAGTGTATATAAGAACACACTCCAAGCTATTCTTGATCAAATAGAAAAGCCTCTGATATGTGCATACTGTGATAAGCTTATTCACTTTTCTCTCTAAAAACTGAATTCTGATATCGAAAAGATGGGAATTTGGAGTGTGTTTTTGGCTTCTGTTTTACTGGTTATGGTCTTTGGACTTGCAGAGGGCATGGAGGTCACAGAGAAGGATATGGCTTCGGAT
Organism: Fraxinus greggii; assembly: GCA_903798315.1. Taxonomy (NCBI): domain Eukaryota; kingdom Viridiplantae; phylum Streptophyta; class Magnoliopsida; order Lamiales; family Oleaceae; genus Fraxinus; species Fraxinus greggii. The sequence goes on from CAIGRK010067263.1 coordinate 12,080, forward strand.
GAAAGCCTGTCGGATTTATACGATAGGTGGAGGAGCCACCACACGGTTTCTCGGGATCTAACTGAGAAAAAGAGGCGTTTCAACGTTTTCAAGGCGAACGTGCTGCACATTCACAAGGTGAACCAGATGGACAGGCCTTACAAGTTGAAACTTAATAAGTTTGCTGATATGACTAGCCACGAATTCAGAAAGTTTTACAGTTCTAAAATCAAACACCATAGGATGCTTCATGGCAGTCGAGCCAGAACCGGATTCATGCACGAAAAAACTGTAAATCTGCCGCCTTCTGTTGATTGGAGAAAGCAAAACGCCGTCACTGGTGTTAAGGATCAAGGCAAATGTGGTAAGTCTCATAGGGAAATTTCAATATAACAAGCCAACATATGGTCTGAACAACAAGATACCATTTCATATTATATTTATGTTTGTAATGATTTTGTGTTTGGATTGAATCAATTTTATGCAGGTAGTTGTTGGGCATTTTCAGCTGTAGTTGGAGTTGAAGGGATCAACAAAATTAAAACTGGTCAATTAATCTCTTTATCAGAGCAAGAGTTAGTTGATTGTGAAAATGATAATGAAGGCTGCAACGGAGGACTCATGGAACACGCATTCGAGTTCATCAAGAAACACGGTGGCTTAACAACTGAAAGAATATATCCCTACAGAGCCAGAGATGGGAACTGTGATTCAAACAAGGTATAAAATCGTATGATGTAAAAATAAATTTTGAGTAAAAGCAAATACCTCAAGAATCTAACTCGGCTTCTGTTAATGACAAAATGGCAAATTATCTGTCCTTTTGTTCATGCGTTCTGGGTTTGTAGATGAACTCTCCAGCTGTCATGATTGATGGGTACGAAATGGTACCTGAGAATAACGAAAATGCCTTGATGAAAGCTGTTGCAAATCAGCCTGTTTCTGTTGCAATTGATGCTGGTGGTTCCGACATGCAATTCTACTCCGAGGTAGAGTTTCACTACCTATAACGACCATTGATGATCGGTTGGTACTTTAGGAATGTGTTTTTACAATAATTTTATGTTCTAATATTGTCTAGAAAACATTCTACGACTGCAGGGAGTGTTCAATGGAAATTGTGGGATGGAGCTAGACCATGGGGTGGCAGCTGTGGGCTATGGAAAGACTCTTGAAGGCACGAAATATTGGATTGTGAAGAATTCATGGGGACCGGACTGGGGAGAACAAGGCTACATTAGGATGCAACGTGATGTGGATGCATCAGAAGGGCTTTGTGGCATAGCCATGGAGGCCTCGTACCCCATCAAGTTATCGACTGATAATCCAACACCGCCCAAGGATGAACTCTAGATTTACAGCGTCATCGAAAGTAATATTTCTGCTTAATTTTGTGTTGCAATCCAAGCAGACGAAATAAATTTTCTCAGTTATGCTACATATTACTACTGGAGTTTTCTTGGGAGTTCGAATGAATAAAAATGATCTTTGTTATTGTGTTGTATGACATAACGATATGCATTTCACTTTTTGGAAGATGAATAAAAGGTTGTGTGCTCTTGAAAGTTCCCCTTCTGTGCTTCGAACTATCGCAGGCCCGCAAACTTGTATCATTGTGTCTTTAGAGTATCTCCAATAGTGGTTTAAAATTAGGGGTAAATTAGTATCTGGTAAACCACTTTTACATCCTCATTTACATCCCGGTGAATCTAAATTCAAATTTTATTCCAATGAAAATATCTAAATCAATTATTTGCCTCGTGGATGTTTAAAAAAATGTAAATCCATATATTTTTTACATTTTCTGCCAGAAAATGTAATTTGTTTTTCCTTTGCATCTCTCCGTTGGATGCTACTTAACCAAATATATCAATTGAAGTTTCAAAAATGCATAATTGTAAGTTTATGTTCTATTGTTATTCACAAAATGCAATATGAAACTGGATGCTCTCATACCAGTTTGTTGAGAAATGCAGAAGATACCGAATAACTCTGATACCAGTTTGTTGAAAATGATACGAGATTATAGACACGATATGAAATAAATATCAAAAACTCATGAGAAAAATATGATTTGTAGAATAAAAGAGATTTCACTAAAATATGGAGAAAAAATACAAAGATTTGCATGGAGTTAATTGTTTCAATGATCACTGAACTTTACAAAGTGTCACGTGTCACTCACTGAACTTTATGATGCACACCATCACTCACTGAACTTAGTAAAATTGCACCACATCACTCATGGGCTGATTCCTTCTACATTGTTTGCAGATGTGAACGACGACGTTGACATTTGGCCTTTAAATGACTCCAACTCAATAGTGATCGGCCATGTCATCCCCAAACACGTCTCTTCAACGGTCACTAAACTTTACAGAGTGTCACGTTTCACTCACTTAACTTTACATTGCACCAAATCACTCACTGAACTTAGTAAAATTGCATTCAACCACTCAGTGGGCTAATTTCGTCTACACCATTTGCAGACATGGATGACGGCGTTCACATGTGGCTGTTAAATGGCTCCATCTCGACAGGGTTCAAGTGAAGTCATATACGCCTTAACACACATGTAGTAGGGATCATTACAATCGTTATTGTAACTACATTTTCATAGTCCATTAGTACATTGAGCAATTCAAGGCAGATCCAAAGTTGAAAACGAAAAGTATGTAGGCTACAATAAAGGAGGATTTGAAGATAAATATTACTAGAAATGTAGCTTGGAAGGCTAGAAGATATGCTAAACAACTGATTAACGGGACTATCAAAGAATAGTTTGGGTCACTAAGGTCGTATACGGCTAAGGTTTTGAGGACTAATCCAGGATCTACAGTGATGATAGCACTTAGTGGGCAGGTTTTTCAACTGATCATTTTTTTTCCATCTCCAGGACTGGTACGAGGGACATTTGGAGCCAATCGATATAGGCGGCATGCTTCGGAGGAGACAAAAATACATGCGAGTATTTGTAATGGCTAATGTTCATCGTTTCATTTGTGTGCGTACGTGTGTGTTATGTTTTGTTGGGAATTCATGAAATGGTTCTTCGCTGTCGAGATGGAGTCATTTAACAGTCACATGTCAACGTCGTCGTCCACATCTGGAAACGGTGTAGACAGAATTAGCCCAGTGAGTGATGAGTACAGTTTTACTAAGTTCAGTGAGTGATTGGGTGCAATATAAAGTTAAGGGAGTAAAACATGACACTTTGTAAAGTTCGGTGACCGTTGAAAAGACGTGNTGTCGAGATGGAGTCATTTAACAGTCACATGTCAACGCCGTCGTCCACATCTCGAAACGGTGTAGACAGAATTAGCCCAATGAGTGATGAGTACAGTTTTACTAAGTTCAGTGAGTGATTGGGTGAACATAAAGTTAAGGAAGTAAAAAATGACACTTTGTAAAGTTCGGTGACCGTTGAAAAGACGTGTTTGGGGATAACATGGCTGATCACTGTAGAGTTGGAGTTATTTAACGGCCAAATGTCAACGCTGTAGTCCACGTCTGCAAAAGGTGTAGACGGAATTAGCCTAGTGAGTGATGGAGTGCGATTTTACTAAGTTCAGTAAGTGATGTTGTACAACGTAAAGTTCAGTGAGTGAAACGTGACACTTTGTAAAGTTTAGTGACCGTTGAAACAATTAACTCATTTATAATTTGTCTAACTAATCATAGGAATAAACAAACCTCCAATAACCTTCCTTTAATGAGGTTGACAACCTATAATGGTAAAACCAACCCAACTAAATTGTAGAGAAAAGTCAAATATATGCATGGAACAATCCAAACCCTTGAAGTAGAGTGGTAGATGAAATAGAATGGCCAAAAGTATCCTTATTTTGATCTCTTCAAGTCCAACACAAATTACAACTCTCAATAGAGCTTTCAAATAGAACTTCAACTAGAATTTGTTAAATAGACTTCGAATAGGATTCCAAAAGTATTCCAAATAGAATTTTTCTTAATGTACACTTTAATTAGAACTCTCAATTATCTTCAACAAAGAATTCGGGTGTGTTTTTCTTACTATACACTTTAATTAGAACTCCCAATTATCTTCAACAAAGAATTATGGTCACATCCAAATTTTATGAATCTCCATCTTGACACGAATTTCACTACAATGAACAAAACTAAAGAAAAAATTCTCCACCTAGAGACAAATTTCACTATAAAGAATAAATTATAACTCTTGAGGAAAAACAAAAACGAAATTCTCCATCAAAATTCTAATTGAAAATATTTTCCACCTCTTCTACCCCAATTAAGGGCAAAAGTGATCTAATGACCACCAAACAAAGCTGAAACAAGCCTTAAAATAGAATCACAACTGAATACATCAAAATAAGGATCTTGGCTAGAATCACACACCCTAAACCATATTCAAACCATCATCTAAATCAGCAAAATTGCACGTATGTGAATTCTTATGGCCAAAAAATGGGTATGTTACTAGCAACTGAATACAATGACACCAACGATGATGGTGGCAAGACAGATTACTTTTGAATTCAACTTAAATGTATTCTTTAAAGAATACCCCAAATTAGACGCCAACGGTACGGAATCCAACTCCCATTCCACCTGAGTTCTTAAAATATGTTGATTGCTTAAAGATTCTGTATGATACAGCAAGATATATAAATGGAATTTTCTATATCCCTTTAACAAAACAAGGTTTCTCTACTAATTTTCAGGACTCCACTTGCAACAGTATACATTTACCCTTTTAAATCAATGGTACTTAAGTAGATAAGATTTGTCTTCAGATCTGGAACGTGTCTAACTACATCAAGGGTTCTAACCATCTCATCAAACATCTTTATTCTCACCCGACCAATACTAGCTATTGACAGGGTATGTTATTACCGATCATAGTGACACTTTTTTAAACTTCTTAATTATGAGTCAAATGAAAAGTGCAAGTCATATAAAAAATTCAAACCTCGTCAAGTTTGGAGTTGTAGTCAGATATAAGTAAAAGTTCTTCATCACTGTTAATATTTTCTGCAATACTTGCTTCCCTTGAAGTTTCTGATTGTTGATTTACAATCAATTTTAGTTTATTATGTAATTTATGACAATCGTTTTTCAATTGCCACTTTTTCTTGCAATAATTATAAATTTTGAAGTTAGACGTTGGCTTGCCTTTTGAACGACTACTATCAACTATGAGGTCATCTCCATGACTCTTAGATGCTACAAGTTGCTTCATATTCTCCTTTGAATATAGAGCATCATGAATTTCGATGGTGAGATTATTATGTCGATATAAAATCATATATTTAAAAGAAATGTCTGAAGCGGACAATGAATATCAACAACGCTTCATCCAAATCCATCTGATCGAATAGTGCTCGCATCTTTACCTGCATTAAAGATCTTGTATTGCGATCTAATAGTGGAATGTCATACTTCATTGTTTTAATAACGAAAAACATCGAGCTTCCCAAGAATTTCAACACCAAAAGCTCTAATACCAGTTTGCTGTAAACTAGAATGCTTGGATAACAATTTGCTGAGAAACGCATAAGATACCGGATAACTCCGATACCAATTTGTTGAGGACGATACGAAATTATGGACATAATATGAAATAAAGATGACAAACTCACGAGAAGAATATAATTTGTAGAGTAAAAGAGATTTCACTAAAAAAATTGATTAAACGAGGGTGGTACCTCCGAGATTTTATTACTATGCCCTCACTTTGTGGCGGAGGAATATCGTGGTTACATGAAAATAATGAAATTAATAAATGAGGAAGTACTACATTCCTTACAGTGAAAATAAATGACAAAGATTAAAACAGTAAACAAGGAAGTACTACTTCCTTTACAATAAGAACTAATGCAAATTAAGGCAAAAATAAGATTTGGAAGTAAAAATAAAAATCAAACTCTGGCACTGGGAAATCCATATATGTCAATTTGTACTACCCTAATATGTCGTGGTAGGTCATGTAGTCAATATATCTGAAACTAGCCAAGTTTGATATGTACTCCTTAGTAATAGCCAAATTACATACAATACTACCCACAAAACACCGAGTTTGGAAAATATGCCCCCAATCACCNCTTTACAATATGAACTAATGAAAATTAAGACACAAATAAGAATTGAAAGTAAAAAAATAATAAAAATCATACTGTGGCGAAAATAAATATCAAACTCTGGCACTGGGAAATCCATATCTGTCAATTTGTACTACCCTAATATGTCGTGGTAGGTCATGTAGTCAATATATCTGAAACTAGCCAAGTTTGATATGTACTCCTTAGTAATAGCCAAATTACATACAATACTACCCACAAAACACCGAGTTTGGAAAATATGCCCCCAATCACCATCTATCCTTTACGTAGGTTTTTTTTCCAAAAAAAAGAAAAAAAATGATATGGATGATTCAAGATGTGAAAAACATTGGAGAATCGAACTGGGATAAAAGATAAAGAACTTGAATCTGGAGCCCAAGCTCTGATACCAACTAATGGGATCCCGAGAAGGGAAATCACATGGAACTTGCGAATTAGTTCGAAAACATCGGGAAAGCCCAAATTCAGGTTGTAGACTGTAGAATCTTAACCCGAGCCTCACGAATCAAGAATCTAAGATATATTAAACCTTAGACTCGTTGATATATGGAAATAAGAACCTCGATTCGTGAAAGCCACAAAAGGGTGCCTAATCATTTGATAAATTCTAAGATTTTGAACGCCACAAATATTGAAAATATTTGATAAGTTCGAAAGTTCAATTGAACAAATGGAGAGGGAAACCTCAATTATGACATTAATCATCAAAATAATATATCTTTACAATGAGTAATATGGGAACTATTTATAAGAAAACTATAAAACCCTAGACTACATGAAATTGATGCTAAAAGATTACATAATATATCCATCCAAATTAAAACTCTAATGAAATAAGAAAACTTGCGAAAAAAGAAAATTTCTCCAACCGGATGTACTATGCGGCAGCATAGTACAAATCTATGTGATCGATAGATCAAGTGGGATGCCTGCCTTTTGGTCCTACGTATAGGCATACGATCGCATGCCTTTTTCGCTATGAGGTCGTATAAGCTTCTTCCTCATCTCCAAAACATTTTGCTCGAATTATTGTGAACCACTTCATCTTGGCTTCCGAGCCCAACATGTAACTTGGTATTTGCATGTTAACTTCCTCATTTTGGACTCCGTGACCTGACCTAATGATTGCCTATCCCAGATCATATCATCTAATCTGGGATCCTCAACTCTAACATAAAGGAATTGGGGATGATTAGCAATAGCAATAACAGTAGTTCCGTGTTCCAAAAAACAAGATATTGTTCGACTCATTCTGAACTCCCGTGTCAATGCGTATATATCGTCGAATATATGAAAATATATGTTGAAGAACAAAAGGCTCTAGTATAACCAAGAGATAAACCTGATAAAGCTGTATAAGTCTCTTCAGGCGCCGTTAAGTAGCGCCACTAGCTACACTTCTCACATTTCATATGATGGCACTCATCTGGATATGCATGAAGAGGTAGCATGTGACCAACTCATGGTCCCCATCCTAGGAAATGAAGCATTAGTGGCTTTTGCATTTCTTTTTCAACCAACTGGGACAAAACCATCCTCATCTGTCCTACCAGCCATGCCTGCCATGTCATCAGCAGAAGATCGACGATATGAACCATGTTGATGAACTTCAATATGAGAAAAAAATCAAAATTTGACTGATCTGTAGATAAAAAAGCCTCCATATAACCATGTAACCTCTCTAAAATATCCACCAGAGAAGATCAAAATATGTAGAATTAGCCATCATAGGTGCACTGTTGATGGGGTCCAGAGATTGAACTGCTAAATGAGGAGCTGATGTAATAACATGAGAACTCTGAGTATCTACCATAATAGGAGCAACTGTAGAATGATCTGATGGTAGAGAGCTACTAATATGTGGAGCAATATTGTTAATAACAGGTGGAGCAGTATAAAGACTAGGAGCCATATGATTAGCAGCTGTATGTGATGTAGTAACTGTAGTGACGGGGATAATATGAGCAATAGTGGTAACAGTTTGAGGAGTAGAATGATAAATCATTTCTGATGTACTGTCTTGTCTCCTTTGATTTCTCTTAAGAGATGTCCATCTCTACAGAGGTGCAGTCACAACCTCCTTCACCTTACAATTATCTTTAGCTAAAACTAGATTAGGCCTATGAGTCGGGTCAATAACAACCGAGCCCATAGAAGGTGGGGTAGGATGCAAACCACTAGAACAACTCTCATCCGAATGTCCAAAGTGTCTACATCGAAAGCAAAAGTCTGGCACCTTATCATATACAACAGGCTGCTAATATCCCTTTTCTCTCTCTCAATTCATACTCTATCAGGGAGTTTACATTCAAGATCAACCTCAATACATATTAGTGCCTCACTAGGTCGTCGAAGATCATAAGTTGCTTCCATTACGAAGTGGAAGCCCAATAGCCTCAGCTAAAGCAAATAGTGTACTTTTAGCCAAAAAATGAATAGGGAGCAAAGGAAATGAAACCCAAACTGGAGCAATAGGAACCTCATACTTAGGACTAAAATTGGGGTCCACTTAAAAACCTGCATGGGACAACCATCAATATACTAAGTGGGTTTGAGGAATAATCGTGAATAATCATCCTCGTGCACAATATGAATAATAATATGTACGTCATCAATAAGACCAATCTCATAAACACCAATAAAACCAAAACGCAAAAACTTTTTGCATACCTTGGTCATAGAAGATTTGCGATGAATAAATTTACCCACATGCTGCCAAATATTGTTCATTTAATTCATCAAAGAAGATAGCAGGCTCACCATGATGGATGTATGGTTCCTTAGAAACCAAACTATGATCTCTAGAGTCCTCAGGAGCATGCAGGACCTCTGACTCCTCTCCGCCTAAGTAACAATTGGTCTGTTATTAAGAGTAGCAGCATATGATCGTGGAGCTTGAGTAGTAACCAGAGCACCAGAAGAAAGAACAGATGGCCTATATAAAGTCAGAACTGTAGAGGTGCCCAAGGGAGGCTGCATGTGAGATCCACACTCCGATGGGCCGACGATGCGTAAGGCGGTGTGTGAATCAACACCTGGTGTGACCAGACCTGGTCCCAACATCTTTGGCCTACTGAATTCGATTATGATGTGTATTTACATCAAAAGAAGCTACAAAGTCCGTTTGGAGGTGAATCCGTTGAGGAGGCTCAAAATTTGAAGTAAGGTTTGCCAAGTTATGAGCCAAGGCATATAGATATGAGGTAGAATCACATGGGTAGAATTCATTAATGACTGAACCTTATCAACTGAAGAATCACAATCACCAAAAATTGGAATTGGGAAGGGGTCACTAGCCGTGGATTGGGAGGTCAAATTGGAGTTCAACTACTCGACATTTCCAACAATTGCATGTTACCATAATCTTTTGGCCCTCAATTACATTAATGTTGGTCGAATTGACAGGAAAAATAGCATCAGATTAATCAATTGGATCGACAATTGTTCTTCATGCCGGTTAACTTGGTGCAAGTTTAATTCGAATGATTTATTGTTAATTGGCTCAATTGTGTTATAACCCATGTGTTTTCCATCATCAATTACAGTTTGTACAGGTTAATTTAAGATTTGAAGTAGTATAGAATCATCAAAATCCTTCGACCCAAACTTCTCACAGAATGCGCGAACTATAGCCATGAATGCGTGATGTTCAGAGCACAATTGGGCTTGACCCAGGGGTTGGGGAGGTACGCCGGTGATGAGGAGTCCAACCCATGCGGTCCGTGACCATGGCTCAAGCTGCTCGAAATCGTGAAAGTTCAGACCCTGCAGAAATGTCTTTGCGATTGCCATTTTTTCTGAGTTTAATTCAGCACGCTGTGGTGTTGTTTGGGTTAAATTGATGGCATGGGTAATGGCAATTTGTATTGGGCAAGTGAGTGGTGATGAGTTCCGATCAAATGGGTGGCCGGAGGAGGGATTTCGGGCAATTTTAACATTTTTAGGGAGACCACTTTGGGCATTAATTCCAACCACAACAAGTGGCGATAGGTGGAGATGTTGGGTTGGATTTGAAGAGGGCAGTGTAGGGCTTTTGAGACCGGTACCATAATTGTAAGTTTATGTTATACTGTTATTCACAAAATGCAAGAAGAAACTGGAATGCTCTGATATCAGTTTGTTGAGAAACGCGGAAGATACCGAATAACTCCGATACCAATTTGTTGAAGACGATATGAGATTATAGACACGATATGAAATAAAGATCAAAAACTCATAAGAAAAATATGATTTGTAGAGTAAAAGAGATTTCACTAAAATATGAAGAAAGAATACAAAGATTTGTATTGATAATTTATCTAACTAATAATGGGAATAAACAAACCTCCAATAAGATTAAACCAACCTGTAATGAGGTTAACAACATATAATGGTAAAACCAACCTAACTAAATTGTAGAGAAGAGTCAAATGTATATAGGGAACAATCCAAACCCTAGAAGTAGAGTTGTAGATGAAAGAGAATGTACAAAAGTTTCCTTATCTTGATCTCTTCAAATCAAACACAAATTTCAACTCCCAATAGAATAGAATTTCAACTAGAATTTGCCAAACAGTATTCGAATAAGATTCCAAAAGTATTCCAAATAGAATATTTCTTAATGTACACTTTAATTAGAACTCCCGATTATCTTCAACAAAGAATTCAAGCCACATTCAAATTCTAATAACCATAGCTAGGTCAACTAACTATAGAATCGAAACTGTAGAACAATATACTGCAAACTAACATATTCACCATAGATCAAATTGACGTTTTGAACAGATCTTTTCAAGATTAATTTCGACTAGAAGGATTTTCTCTCTCAAATCCACGTTTTCGCCTGGAATGTCCTCCGGAAGAATTTCAATTTTTATTTTTATTTTTTGTCATTAGAATTTTTCATAATGTGATTAATATTGTTGTTGTAACCATGTTACACCATAAAATCAAGGAAGATCATAACCACCTTATTTATCTCATGTTTAGTTTAGCTACAAACTTGATTAAAATTTAAGTCAAAGTCAGCAATTAATTTTAATCAAACATTTCATAGGATCCACAACTTTTTAACCACACTTTCCATCTACTTTTATCAAAATCTACTAAAAATAATTTTTATATAAACCAAATAGGAACTTAATATTCCCATTGATAGTTAGGATCAATTAACGCACAAATCAAAAACTTCAAATTTTTATAATCTTCCTTACAAGTTACAAGTTCACTTGTGTTTCAATTTAGCCCCATTACATGGCCCATTTATGTAATTTTACCTTGAGAAAAAACATAATTACCATAGTTTCAAGATACACTTTCAAATTTAAGAAACTTTTGAAATTCTTTCAAAAATCAGGTGGTTGATAATTTTTTGTGATTTATTAATTAATTAAACATGTAAATGTAACAATAATACATAATTTATGATCAAGGTCACAAATCGCACAATGTGCACTAACGTGATCCAAATAGTCGATCACAAAGCGGATTCACTCGCCCATTCGTCTTTCTAGTGTGTCTAATGTATGTGAGAGGAATCTTGACTGATGGAATATTTCAAGTCTATATGTGGAGTCCAGATATTCATTTCCTTTCCAAAAAAACTAAGACTATATTCAAGTAGGCATGCCGAAATGAGGGCATAAACTTCCCCTCGAAAGAATGATCTTTATAGAAGAAAAGCCCAAAGGCATCAATCCCATGTGAGCAAAAGGCATTTGCTCTGTCCAATTCCTCCCTAATGTCGTACTTTATTCCTTAACGAATCAAAAAGACACAAATTGTGAATCACAATTAAAAATATAGTAGCAAATCATACATTTTTTATGTCACGTATTATTTATTGATTACAAATTACCAATTTTATTGATTACAATTACTCAAATAATTGGTCACAGACACTATTTGTCCCATCCCTACTCCATCCCACCACCATTGATATCATCCAAACATTGTTGCCACCTCACCATCACCACTATCACACAACCTCCATCGTACCACCACCACGCAGATCTGTTGACCACAACCCACCAACACACAATATCCACAACATCCATAGCCAGCGCACCACAACAACCACCTAAGGCTCGATCCTTTGTCCAATGGGGAGCTCACTGGTGAAAGCCTCCTATGATAAAGAAAATTGTATAGGGGAAAAAACGACAAGTGAAGAAGCAAAGGGACTTAACTGATTACGACCAATAAGATCTGTAGCAGATAGAGAGAGAAATGAGAGAGACATCTACTACAACAGTAATCCAAGGCTGGATCCGTCATCCAGTGGGTAGCCTGTCAATGGAAAGCTCCTGCGATAAAGAGAGGAAAAAGGGTAGAAATTACTAATGAAGAAGTGAAAGGACTCAACTAGCTGCAGCGACAATGGTCGGAGTTGGTAGTGGATGTGGGTCCTAATAGAGGAGAAAAAATGCTTATATATAGAGAGAGGGAGAAAGAGAGCGTGTTACAAGTTTTTGAATGAGTGTAGTCGGGTGGGGGTTAGGTTCAGGTTCAGGGTGTAGGGTGAAGTGGGGCGCACCTAATTTTTGGAAAAAAAAATAAATAAATCTTTACACCAGATTATTGAAATAGAAAGTTAAAAAACATGTGTTGGTATAAGTTAAACCAACCCCCGAATTTCTATTGTTCTACAAAGATGCCCCTGTATTTTCTATTAAATCAATATGTCAACATTTTTTGTAGTTGAAAATTATTACCTATGGTTTTGAAATATTGTAAAATAGTCTCAAAACTTGTTGGATGGTCCAAATAGGTCTCTAAATTATCTGTGTGATTCAAATGCACCACTAAGCTTCCTGAATATTGCGTTTCAGCACCAAACTTTCAAATTATGCATAGTAAATTGTGATTTGCTGCATTTTTCAACCTACTTGATTACCAGTGCATATGGGGGAAATTGTGATGCCCAACTTGCCAATCAATCAAGAGCAAATTTCACAAATACCCCCTAAAATTAGTTGCCTTTTTAAAAATCAAATGAAAAGTGTTTTGAAGGTGAAAAATTGTCATTTCCTTTCTTGTTTCTTATTGAGTATCAAAATAGTGAGTTTAGGAGCGAAGATCGTGACTATGTGAGAGAAATAATCATTTATTAGTCAACACGGTGGAACCTCCGGTGGACAAATCTATGAGGCGATTGTGAAGATTTGTGTAGAAAAAGGTGTCACAAAAGGCAGAACTTGCCTTTCCCATTAATTTAGTCCCTGCTTGATGGGCACTATTTTGAGAAAATTGAGTTTTTAATACTAATTTTTTTGTAAAATGTGTTGTTAAAAGTAGAAAAATATTTGCATTTACATGCAAACTATTTTATTGTGTAAATGTGTAGTTGAAAATAAAAATGAAAATTAAATTTTTTTTGAAATAATAGTTGTCAAATAGAGGCTTAGTTGACACCATTGAATAGTGTCAGAAGAGTGTATTAGTCATATTTTAATTAAGGAAAAATTTCAAATATAAGAGATTAAGAGTGACTCATTTCAAAACTAAGAAACAATGTTTAAAACTTCAAAAATTGGATATTAATTGAATTTTATTTATGAAATAATTAATTAAAAATATATTTTATTAATTGGATATATTAAGATCACAATTATATACTATTTGATCACAAATTATTGAACTAATTAGTCACAAATTATTTCTCTATCACAAATCAAATATTTTATAGGTTACAAATTATTTCACGGTTACAAATGAATAATTTTATAGGTCACAAATCAAAAAATTTATCGGCCACAATTTATTTATCGATCACAAATGACAAATTTTATAAGTCACGATTCAAATATTTAGGTGCATATTATTTATTTGTCACGAGCTGTCGATCATAAAATTGCCAATTTATTGGTTTCAATCTCAAATAATTGATCAAATATTATTTATTAGTCATACATTTACCAATTTATTGATCACAGTCGAGCTTAAATTCACCAATGGCCACCTCACTTTATACTTTGTATCACATTGACCATCCAATTTAATTTTGTTTTACCATGGTCACTCAACTTCATACTTAGTGTTACATTAACCACCAAATTTGATTTTGTTTTAACATGGTCACTCAACTTCATAATTAGTGTCACATGGCTACCGGGTGGCTTGACTGAAACTAAATATGAAGTTATGAGGTTATGGTGAAACAAAATCAAATTGGGTGGTCAATGTTACACTAAGTAGGAAGAAGGTGGTCGTGATGAAACAAAATCAAATTGAGTGGTCTATGTTACACTAAGCATGAAGATGGGTAACCATTGGTAAATTTAATCCTTACAATCAACCAAATAATTTGTGATCACCACCACCATTTGTGACCATTACCTCACCACCGTATCACCATCAAAGACCACCACAGCTAGAGCCATTCCCACCACCTCACGACAACTGATCAACACCACTGCACGTCGTCGAGCAACCACCACATGCCAACACCACTGAACATTTCACATTGTACCCACAACACACAACACCGCACAACTCTATCACTAACGCAATTGCAAAACCAACACACCATCACCACCGTCGCCGCCGCCGCCACCACAGCACCACAATACCACCTTAGAACCATCAATCACCGTACCACCCAAAAAATTTTTTAAGAAAAGGAAGAAAAAGAATGGATCTAAACATGAGCAATGGTGATTCGCTGCCACGCACGAAAGAAAGTCGTCACTAATGCACCATGATGAGTTGTCGGAGTGAGTGTCGTGAGGAGTCACCGGATTGGGTTCACCGTGAGGAGGTGCCGGAGTTGTTCGCCACGTGGTGTCTGCGTGAGTGAAATGAAGCAGTTAGAAGATGGATATTTTTCAAAATGAATTAGGGATTGTGGGGTGGGTAAAGTGGAGGTGATAAATTAATTTAATTTAATTATTATTATTACTACTACTACTATTATTATTATTATTATTATTATTATTATTATTATTATTATTATTATTATTATTATTATTAATAATTGGATAATCATCTATTTTTGAAAAAAAAACTTTCAAATCTGATTTTTGAAATTATCACCGTACCACCCAAAAAATTTTTTAAGAAAAGGAAGAAAAAGAATGGATCTAAACATGAGCAATGGTGATTCGCTGCCACGCACGAAAGAAAGTCGTCACTAATGCGCCATGATGAGTTGTCGGAGTGAGTGTCGTGAGGAGTCACCGGATTGGGTTCCCCGTGAGGAGGTGCCGGAGTTGTTCGCCACGTGGTGTCTGCGTGAGTGAAATGAAGCAGTTAGAAGATGGATATTTTTCAAAATGAATTAGCGATTGTGGGGTGGGTAAAGTGGAGGTGATAAATTAATTTAATTTAATTATTATTATTACTACTATTATTATTATTATTATTATTATTATTATTATTATTATTATATTATTATTATTAAAAATTGGATAATCATCTATTTTTGAACAAAAAACTTTCAAATCTGATTTTTGAAATTGTAACTTAAAAATTTTGGTTCTATATAATTTTCTACTTTAATTAATATGCCACACCGGGCCTAATTTGCTCGGCTATCTACCCCAAGTTTTGTTTACCCAAATATGCTTCAGCCCTTAAGCCAATCAGCCCTTCAATTCCAATGAGGTGCATCCAAGACTCAAAAAAATGACCCAGCTCAATTTGGATTCAAGAGCTCAATTTCAAAGACATGTTGGGGTCTAGGGACGGTAATCGGAGGGGCACCCATTTCAGAAGGCGAGGATGAGAGTTAATCGGATAATTTATTTTTCATTTTTAATATATATTTTTTTATTTTTAAATACAATTTAAGTTAAAAATGTTAAATTAAAATAAAAATTCAAAAAAATAAAACTGGGAATTCCGAGTGGGGACAGGGAACGTTTAGTAATTGAGGCGGGTAATGTAGGGTAGGATGGAGAAGGGAAATTTGTCGTCCATTCGTGTTCACTAAAATAAATTAAAGAATAATGTGTTAAAAATTGGGGTTTCATCTTAAAAGGTCAACCTTATAAAGAGGAATATCTCAATCCTTTATAAGTTGTTCTATGTTTACATCTTTATTCGATGTGAGATTTTATCCCTTAATATGCCCCCGCAAGATGGTGGTTCGTTTGAGCAGATAATCTTGAAATCCGTGTGCTTAATTTTTTTTGAATCTTAATTGGATCGAATTGCTCATTAGAACTTAATGGGCTATGATACCATGTTAAGAATTGAGGTTCCATCTTCAAATATCAACCTCATTAAAAGGAGTAGCACAATCCTTTATAAATTGATCTATATTTACATATTTATTCGATGTGCGAATTTATCCCTTAACTGTTATCCATATAAAGTGATGATCATCATTACCAAACTTTCCAATAAATAAAAATAGACTTAATAGCACAAAACATCTCTATGTTTGGCTTGTTGTGTGCAAGTTTCAATTTTTTTGCATTTTCACCCCTATTTTCACGTTTCATTGCGGAAAACATCATTTTTCACTATTTTAAACGTAAAATGACCAATATGCCCTTATATTTAAATAAAACAAAAAAAAAAGAGAAGAAAAATAAAGACCAAATTGCAATTTTACTCCTAAATTTTTTTAAAAAGTACAAATGAGTCCAAAAAAATTATTAAAAATAACCAAATATAAAAATTGTTTCTCTATCCTCTTCTTCCATTCCTTCCTCAGCCTCCTCCTCCTCCTCCTCCACCACCACCACCACCAGCAGAAATCTTTCCTCATTTTTAACTAAAACCCATCTCCGAGAACATTCAAAAATCTTATCTTTAGCCTATGTCGGAAGAAATTGGAGAAGAAAAATAAAGCCGATTGTCACTTGTTATTGAAAACAGAGAATCCATGACTGAACCTTTCAATTGCAGAGAACAAAACCAATGCCACCACATCCCCACCAGCTAGCAGAGCCACACAGCTACAATAACTCCAATTCAATTCAACATAAACATCTCTCAATAAAAGACAAATTTAAAAACAAAGATAAAAAAATAAAAAATTTCATGCACCCCCACTTCTTGAGACGGGAATCGGAGTTGGGTTTTTCGAACTTTATCAATTTTTATTAAAATTTACTAAAGATCTGAGTTTTTTAAATCAAAATCTAAATAAAAATGAAGAGTATAATAGTCCAAAATTTTACCATTTCTTGCTTAGGTCTAGCTATCCCTGCGGAAGGAGTTCAAATTTTGGACTATCATCCCATTGAAATCATAAATAGAGCATCTCCTGCAAAGTTAAGTTATTTCCATCTTCAAAAATTTTTAGAAACATTTTTTAGATTAAATAAAAATATTACTTAATTAAAGTAATTCTTATTTATTATTAACGAAAAATATTATTTATTTTAAATTTACTTATTCACTTACAAATAAATTTTTGTAGGAGCATAACCCTCACTGAGATTACAATCATAATCTAAGTGATGCAGTATAATGGCTAAATGAAATGTGCAATTAAATTAATCATTTAATTTCACTTATCATTTAATATCACATTAGAATCATCTAAACTGATGTTGCAACCTCAGTAGTGTTAAATAGCTGTTACACCTCGTCTTCGAGGCTCAAAGTAAGGGTGTCATGTAATAAGCCACGAATGCAGAAAGTCAACGAGAAAGTCAAACTAAGACCCACGAAGTCAAAGTATGAAGAAATCAAACAAAATCGAAAAATCCTATCATCAAAAGTCCGAAGTCCATTTTAAGCCATTGCCTCGAGGACGAAGCACTACAACCTAGGCTGAAACTCTCCACTTAGAGAACCACCTTAGAGATATTTCCGAGGCTCTCAAACTCGTCCGAAGCTTATGAAGCCGACGTTGTCTCTTGCGATAGATTTGAAAATCTCTTAGGAGCGATTGATGTAACACTTTTAATAAAGTTTGCCAGTGTGTCAGCCTATTGTAGAGGGTGGCTGACCCTTTATCAATGTATTAATTATATGAATAGACAGTGATGTGAAGCCTCAAACTAGGGAGATGAGGCCACATGGATCTTGATCCAACTGTCACCATGTCGGCCAATGTAGTATAAATAGGTTCTCTTTATAACTGAAAAGGGGTTGGATAGTTGATTGGAATTTGGACAATCATATATTCGAACTATACACTAGAACTCTGAAGAATTTCATATAAATGTTTAGTTGAATATTTTTCGTCTTCTTTACATGCTTACCAGACGTAAATTTCGACATAAAATGTAACAACTTCTATACATATTTTAATCTATCATTCCACATATTCCTGCTTATTACTACATAGATTAGTTTGGTTTCCACCCGGTGATCGTTGTTAGCGCGAGCTTTTGTTTCACCCGCTGGAGCCTGAACAGTTTCGTTTCTCGCCGTAAAGTACATTCCGCGTCTATTTCCTCCTTACTACCATCGTTATCCCCAGAAGGAACGCGTCGAAATCGTACTTGACATGGCGTGAGTAGGTCGGCATCTAATGGGCTCATTTTCTGGTGTCAACAGATTGGAACTGTCTGTGGGAAACCTTGCATTTAACCACGAAACACGTGGGAGAAAACTAGCTTGAAATATTTTGACAAGAAAGTTCAAACCCTTGAAAAAGAAGTGTCCTTGAAGAAATGATCGTTAGAAACTTCCAACCCTTGAAAAAGGAGAGTTCTTGAAGAAAGAGCCATTGGAAAGTCCAAAAATCCAATACTTATTTGATCTTTGAAGAAAGCAGAATTCAGTTGAGAAAAGTATTTGTGGAAAATGAGTTCAAGAAGTGATGAAAGTACACCTTACACTGAAAAAGGGGAACCCTCACGAGCTGTCCCAACTGCTCGTCCACGACCCCTACAACATAGACCAGGTAGGTCCAGAGGCGGAGGTAGGGTCGCAACTAGACTCACTAGAGAAATGGCCACAATGGCTACCAACATGAGAAATATAACCCAATAGAACATGGCCATGCATGAGATATTAATGAGCATGTGGGACCGAGGAGGGTACCCAATTCCTCCATACCTAGCCCCTTAAAAATGTATTCCATGACCCTCAAAGATACTACCATGAAGAAGAAGAAGTCCAAAGCCAGATAGTTGGATACTGTCACACAAGGATGGAAGCTCCCCAGGATTGGGAGGTTGAGGTTGATACGTCAATCAATTATGCCTCGGAATGAGCCCATAAGACTCCATATAACAGTCCTCCGAACTATAATCAAGGGGATCGACCTCAGAGGTCAGCAAGTATCTTTGATAGGATAAGCATAGGTTTGCCTAGAAACAGGCAGGCTCATTCGCCCTCTGCGCCCAGAAATATGCAGGCTCATATTTCTCCTCCTGTTCCTAGAAATAGGTAACAGGAGCCTCCTCGGAATGAAAGACAAAAACCAGTCTACCATGAAGAGTTTTGGATTCCTTCTCCTAGAAATAGGCGTGAGAGAAGGGATCGAGCTATGAGCGAAGCAGAACTCTCCCAACCATCTCTCCAAAATCGACAAATGGATGAGGAGAATTCTAATGAACCACAGAGGTCTTGCGACCTCGATGACGATGATGACCATTCACCTTTCTCACAAGCCTTTAGGAAGGCCTCAATGCTAAACCTCTTCACACTTCCTAAAATTCTTAAGTATAATGGGAGAGGTGACCACGCAAAACACCTCAACAAATTCAAGACACATATGAATTTGAAAGGGGCAACCCCAGCTATAAAATGCAAGGCCTTCCACTTGACCTTGAGTGGATGAGCTGAAACATGGTACACAGGGCTACCAGAAGGTAGCATCTGGAGCTGGTCGAATCTTAAAAGGATGTTTCTAAAGTGGTTTGCTACCAGCAAAGAAGGCGAAAGTTCCATTCAACAATTGCAAGATATACGACAACAACAGGGTGATACGCTGAAAAGTTTCTTATCCAGTTTCACTGATGAAATGATCTACTGTGTGCAAGTCACAGATAGGGAAGCTTTGACTACCTTAAGAGGAGGTTTAGGGATGAACTCTCTCTTCTGGAGAGACGTGTAGAATAAGGACCCTACTACCTTTGATGTCCTATTAGAAATAATAAGGTGAGAAATCCTCAATGAATAATTGAGAGATCATAGGAACAGGGCCAGCCAGGGATTTCTCCCACCTCAGATGCAAAGGGGGAAAGGTCCTACCTCTCATTTGATGGATTACCAGGCACCCCTTAATCATGGACAAGCACTAGTTGCAGCAACACTTAATGCAGTACCCAATTTGGCTTATGAGGAGGTAAACTCTGATGCTGAAATTTGTCGACAATAGCCCTACCGGAGGTACCCACAAAGGGGAAGAGGTAGGGGGCAAGGTGCTGAACCTTGAAATAGGGATGAAGTGCCCGATTATTGTACCTACCATCAATCTCATGGCCACCGCATAGAGAACTGCAGGGATGTCACAAGACACTCTCGAAACACAAATCGAAGAAGAGACAGGCGCTTTCAGAGAGATGCTCCTCCTAGGCAAACCCAACAGCTTGGGAAATGTTGAGCCAAGGTACCCCAACAAAAATGAACCTCCAAGGAAAAGGGATAATGATACAAAAAGACCTAGAGAAGGTAAAAGGCAAAGACGAAGCTCCCTAATAAATAATGGCTATGAACCCATCAGGGAAATTGATACAATTATTGGAGGCTCACATGTTGGGGGAGAATCTAGAAACTCGCAAAGAAATTATGTAGCAAAAACCCTCCTTTGACAAGTTTCACAATTAACCAATCCTCTACTGGAAGAGGAATTCCACCAATCACATTTACTCAAGAAAATGCAGCAGGTGTGCATTATCCACACTATGGCGCCCTAGTGGTAAGGGCTATCATGGCCCGTAATGGCCTAAAAGAATGTTGGTGGATAATAGAAGCTCGATCAATATCATCTTTGGAACCACCTTTGACAAGATAAAAGTTGACCACGAGCTGACACCAATAAGTTCTCCCTTGTATGTCTTTACAGTGGATAACATCATCCCAACGGATAAAATCACTCTAGCAATAGAGATGGGGACTGTACCCTTTATTGCTCACCATTTCATGGAATTATGGATGCATATTCTAGATACAACCAAATCCTTATGTTCCCAGCAGATGAAGAGCACACCTCCTTCATCATAGACAAGGGCCTTATTACCACAAGGTCATGCCCTTCGGGTTGNAAAGTTGACCACGAGCTGACACCAATAAGTTCTCCCTTGTATGTCTTTACAGTGGATAACATCATCCCAACGGATAAAATCACTCTAGCAATAGAGATGGGGACTGTACCCTTTATTGCTCACCATTTCATGGAATTATGGATGCATATTCTAGATACAACCAAATCCTTATGTTCCCAGCAGATGAAGAGCACACCTCCTTCATCATAGACAAGGGCCTTATTACTACAAGGTCATGCCCTTCGGGTTGAAAAATTTCGGAGCTACCTACCAAAGACTTGTCAATAAAATCTTTGCCAATCTTATTGGGAAAACGATCGAGGTCTACGTGGACGACATACGGGTGAAGAGCCTAAAAGCAGGGGATCGTGTTAAAAACCTTAACGAGACATTCCAAATTTTGAGAAGATAACGGATGAAGCTCAATCCTTTAAAATGTATCTTTGGAGTTTCTTCAGGAAAGTTCTTGGGCTACATCGTCAACCAAAGAGGCATCGAAGTGAACCCTGAAAAGGGAAAAGCTTTGATTGACATGAGGTTAGCTCAAAAACCAAAAGAGATGCAAAGCCTTACTGGACAAGTAGAAGCTTTGAACCGCTTCATCTCCAAGGCAACACACAAGTGCCTACCCTTCTTTAAGATCCTCAAAGGAGAAAATAAGTTTCAATGGATACAGGAATGTGAGGTAGCCTTACAAGGGTTGAAGAAAGACTTGGGACGGGCTCTCCTCCTCTCCAAACATAAGGATCATGAGCCACTACAGTTGTACTTAGCAATGACTTCCGAGGCTATCAGCTCGATTTTGATATGAGAAGAGAATGATCACCAACTGCCTGTATAGTACGTCAGCAAAGCACTATTGGCAGCAGAGACTCGCTATCCAGACGTGGAGAAGCTAGCTCTTTCATTGGTAACAGCATCAAGAAAGTTGAGACAATATTTCCAAACCCATAGTATACGCGTGTTGACAAACTTTTCCCTTAAGCAAGTGCTGCAAAAGTCCGATGCTTCAGGGAGGTTATTTAAGTGGGCTTCGGAACTTAGTCAGTTCGATATCATCTTTAAGCCAAAGGCAGCTATCAAGGGTCAGGCCTTAGCAAATTTCGTGGTAGAATTCACTCATGTTCCACAAATGGAAGAAGTGATGGAACCTATCGAAACTCAAACCTAGAACCTTTTGGTTGATGGATCCTCATGAGAGACAGGGTTGGGAGCAAGAGTTATCTTAGTCAGCCTAGAGGGAAATAAGCTTACTCGTGCTGTGAGATTCTATTTCAAAGCCACCAATAATGTAGAAAAATACGAGGCCCTCCTCACTGGCCTAAAGTTAGCCAAAGAGATGAAAGTGAAGAGGCTCATCATCAACAGTGACTCCCAGCTAGTTGTAAGTCAAGTTCATGTTACTTTTTCTACTAGAGATAAGTCTATGGTAGCATATTTGAAATTGATTATAGGTTTCATCCTATCCTTTGAAAGATTTGAACTAGTACAAGTCTCACGCTCCAAGAACATCCATGTCGACGCACTATCAAAATTAGTGAGCAACAAAGATTCTGAATTGCTCACAATTGTGCCTATAGAACATCTTTTCAGACCTCCTAGTGCTACTAGCAAGGTTGTTATGTGGGTTGAAGACACACGTCTTGGATGAAACCAATCATATGCTTCTTTAAAGACCAAACGTTACCCTCTAAAAAGGAGGAGGCTCAAAAGCTCCAAAGGACAGCTGCCCACTTCGTCTTCCAAGACGATGTACTAAACAAATGTGGGTTCTCACTGTCCCTACTCAGATGTATTGGAGGAGAGCAAGAAAACTATGTGCTCCGAGAAATCCATGAAGGGGTATGTGGGAACCACACTGGAGGATTCCATAACACGAAAAGTACTGAGATAGGGATACTACTGGCCTACCTTGAAAAAGGATGAGCAACAGTTTATTAGAAAGTGTGATAAATGTCAATGCCTCGCTACTATTTAGAGGCAACCTTCTCAAGAGTTGAATGTTGTGTCCAGCCCTTGGCCGTTTGCAAAGTGGGGAATTGTTCTTATAGGAGCTCTTCCCAAAGGAAGAGGAAACTCTAGCTTCGTGATTGTCTCCATTGATTACTTCACCAAATGGGCAGAAGCTGAGCCACTTACCAAAATCACTAAGACCAACACTTCCAAGTTCATATGGAAGAATATTGTCTGCAAGTTCGGGATTCCCATTCGACTTTATTAGATAAAGGCAAACAGTTTGAAAAAAGATGGTTAGAAATTTGTGTGAGGAATTGGGCATCAAGAAGCATTTTTCCTCCCCACATCATACCCATGCAAAGGGCAGGTCGAGGTTGTTAACAAAACGATCAAGTATACGTTGAAAAGGAAACGGGATGCCTCTAAAGGGGCATGGGTTGATGAGCTACCTCAAGTACTCAGGGCTATCAGAACTATGAGCAGAACTACTATAAGAGATACTCCATTCTCTATGGCCTACGGACCCAACGCTAAGAGCCCAGTTGAAGTGGGCCTGTCGTCTCCTCGTCAGATGCATTTCAATGAAATAACTAATGATGAGGTAAAAAGATGTGAACTCGGCCTGGCGATTCTTAAGCAAAATTGGCTATTTATCAAAGGAAAATGATTAGATACTACAATTCAAAAGTGAAAAAGAATTCATTCCGGTTGAATGAACCCTTGGTCCCAACTGGGAAGGTCCTTACCGTGTTAATGAGAAGGTTCGATCGAGAACTTACAGAATTGAGAATATGGATGAAAAGGCACAGCCTCATCCATGGAATGTAGAACATGTGCGCATGTATAATCAATGATGTAAACATCTTGTATATACAATTTGAGATTCAATGAAAATGACTTTTACTACATTGTCCATGAGTTAAAAATACCCCCCAAGAGGCTAAAGCCCTGGGGGATGCCACTGCCTTAACGAACTGTTTCTATACAGAGAGGCGCGAACATTTTGTCGAGGAGCCGGATCTCACAGGGACCACCTCAAGCCTTTAGCCAAAAAAAAAAACTAAAAATAAAGTTCTCAAAATAAAAATAAAAAGAACCTCCAAATGAGAAAGACTCATAGGTGAAGCCTCTTCATAGATGATCCGTCCCTATGAAGAGAAGCGTGGGCATTTCGACAAGGAGCTGGATCCTAAAGGGAACCACCTCTGAACTCGCGAAGTGTAGTACATACCCTTAACAACTAAAGATGTTAGGGAAGCCTCAGCATGAGCGAACCACTCAAACCATACCGAGGAAAGTAAAGGGCGAAGCCAATTGCTTACACTTGTGCAAAATTATAAATTACAGAATTGCAAAGCCAGACTAAAGTCTGAAGTACTAAAGTACTAAAGAGTCGCAGCTCATGTATATCAATGTGCATGAGTTCAGAGGTTTACAAAGGTACACAACATTTTAACACTTGGTAAAATTTTAGTGTTTAAATTATTATTATTATTATAGAAGTACTGTGTAAATGTTTGATGTTACTTAGATCTTACATATATCTGATCTCATGTATTTGATTATCTGATTAAACAAGCTCTGAAGTAAGTCTGATATGTTTAAGTTCTGAACTTTGTCAAGATTGAGACCTTCCAACATTTGTAAATCTTGTTATTGCTAAGGTTCATGTTGTATAAGTTCGGCCTTGCTACTAGTTTGATGTTGTTAACCTTTGGAAGTTATTATACGTCTGATGTTATTATAGAGTTAATGTTACTTAAAGTACGAGTAGTTCAAATAGTAAAGGACACATCAGTATGAAGCAAAAGCAGTGAGGTACAAAAATAAAATAACACAAGTGCTAAAGGAGAAAGAAGAACTTCATTCATAAAAGAATATATACATATAGTGGGCTGAAGCCATTACACTTGGACAAAAAAATATAAAATTGATGTCCTAATCTCTAAAGGGTTGGGGGTTCAAGAGCTACAAAAGGAACTATTACATTGGGAGCCACTTCCTCAGCTACTTGTTCAACTACATTGTCTTCAAGTTCAATCACTTCGCTTTCCTCTGCTGGAGTCTCAGGTTCAAGCTCTTTCTTAAGAAATTCTGCCCTCAACTCTGAAGTGTTGGTACCATGAATGTTGACCTCCAACCATTTGGTCATATCAGTATAGGCATACCTCCTCCAATACTTAGCAAAACTTTAATATGCCTCCGTCAAGTGGAACTTGGCGAAGAATAGTTTCTCAACATCACTACTAGCAGACGTTCAACCTGCCTTGCAGTTTCCACCTCTTCGGTCAAACTGGCTACCTTGGAGTTCAATTCCCCCACCTGCCCCTTCAAGGCAAAGTTCTCCTTATTCACTTTCTTCAAGGCCTCAACCTCCGCCTTCTGATGTGCATCAGAAGTCTCCACTCGCTTAGTTAGGGAGGCTACCTAACTTTGAGATGGATGGACCTCCTTCTTCAAAGATTCAATCTCTGCTAAAGTAGAGGCGAGTTTTACTGACTTCTCAGAATGTTGTTTCTTCCAAGCCTCCACCTCTGCCTTAGCCTTGCTTGCAGCCTCCTCAGCCTTAGAGACTTTATTCACAAACCACCGGTTCTTACTTTGAAGGTTTTTAACGAGGGTTTCAGCCTCTATGACCATGCCAAAGGCCCTTCCAGCCTGGCTCACCATTGTCGTGAAGACACGACAGCGTCGCTCATTTCGACATAGTTCGACGCCTCTCCATCCAATACTTGTGCTAAGTAAAAGTAGTAGTTAAGACCTCTGGAAAGAGTAGGCTGAGATCCTCTGGTGCCAATTCTTCCGTCCTCTTTTTTAAGGCAAGTTTGGACTTAAGAGCTTCTGAAGTGGTGGAGTCACTTGTAGTCTTAGACTTTTTAACATGGTCCTACCTTTTGTGCTCGACAACAGTTGGCCTCTTCTATCCCCCAGAGGCCACAGCCATTGAGCTGCCTAATAACTTTTCCCCCACTGGGACATCAGAGCGGGGGGAGGAACATCCCTGGAACCACCCGACCCCCAGATTCTGAACCTCTTCTTAGGTTCCTCTTCAACAACCTTTTTCCCCTATCTGGCATAGGGAGTCATCCCTCCTCCTAAGAGGCAGTCTCCTTGTTGACCTTTTCAATTTTATCCCTCACCTGTTTTTCTCCAACAGATGAGGGCTTTAGCCCCTTTTTCCCTGAGGTAGAGGTGACGGCAAGGAATTATGGCATGTCATAAGTGGGGTACTTCCTCTTCTCGAAGTTTTCTACAAGGAAAAAATGAACGGGGTCAGTAAAATTCTACAAAAAAATGGCAAAGTGTAAGGACATCTTACCCTTCCAAGCCATCAGACAGAGATCTTCAAAACACTACCTCGACTGGATCAAACGGTCGAAGTCACGCGAGTATGAGGATTTCTTGTAGACCTCACTGAGAAGGAGTGGCTAGCTCAGTTCGTGAGTCTAGTTCTGTTTAGTAGTTCAGGAAGTCCTTACGTAGGCGGATCTTCTTTAGACACAAAACTTCTTCCGATAGATCGACGAATAGGTGGA
>CAIGRK010067414.1:0-10616 GCA_903798315.1 Fraxinus greggii
AGGAGCAAGATTTCTCTTTTTCTGCTTTATCGGTTTGGCACCCGGCAAAACACCCAGACGATGTTATACTTGCAACTTCTCTAATAATGCGGGAGAAATGTCGAACCTCTTAAAAAATTCTGAGCTTTAATAACGCAGAATATTAGATTTCAAAACGCCATTTTCAAGTATTTTTGAGTTGAGATCTGCCGTCCGATTTCTGCTATACTTGTTTTTTTTTTTTTTTGGGAGGATTTGTGAACTCTAATTAATGTCTGGATTGACACCACTATTTATGCTTGGCCCATTTCAATCTTCATCCTCATTTTCATTCATCTTTATTTTTAATTTTTTCCTTCTAATTTTTTAATTGAGATTTATTTGTTTGAGCCCTATTTTATTGAAGAATGTATTTTGAAATAATAGAATGATAAATAATGTGTTGTCAAAAAATAAGAAAAAATTATAAGTTTTCGTGTAATATTATTTTATTAAAAAATGTGTGCTTATAAAAAACAAATAGAGAAAAATGTATTTTTAAAATAATCAGATATCTTCAATCCAAATAACTCCAGTTATACAATAGTCTGATATTACCAATTTTTTATAACAATTTTATATATTTCTGTTGCAATAAATTAATTTTTTATTGTTATATTCTAATTTGGGTTAATATCATTTTTAGCCACACTCGCCCTAGTGAAATCTCAATTGATCACTTAACATTAATACGATGCAATCAGATTTATGAGTGTTAGTCAATTTGTTAGCTCGTTCCTAGATTTAATAACAAAATCTTACTTGAATGTTAAAAATTAATAACAATTTAACATATCTTATGTTTGAAAATCGGTATTCATGAATTCTATCCGTGATTGATTTCAGTATTTTTCAGCCAAGACATGATTAGGCACACCATTTACTTAAAGGGGCTAACAGGCGATATCCCTATTCGCCAACTCATTTACTTATTTATTTTTTTATATTGTTATTTAAAAATAAGATTCGATGTGAGGATCATGTTTCTGTTCGCTCCTCGATTCTCCAATAGGACATGGATGGGGGTATTTTACGATTCCTAAAAGTATCGTGATGTTATATTTCAAAAGTGTAACAAATTAAAGTTTGATGACCTAATTGATATTTCACTGAAAGTTTCATGACCAATAACATGAAATTTTATTTTAGCTTTTATTTTATAGAGCGACTAGCGTGTACACTAATCTCGGCACTAAAAGGTCTCATACTCATGTCCACGGACAAATTTTCTTTTCCGATTATTTTGTACCTGATGGTTTATTCAACTTAAAGGTTTCCTTTATCAATTATTTCATCCATTCAATACAAATAGATTTATTTTTTTTCTTTTACTTCCATTTCAAATTATAAAATACTTTCTTTATTGAGAATATAATTGATTAGAACGATTCATGAATATGGACGACGAATCAAATTTTTTTATACCATTCCATTATATTAATAATTTCAAAAAATTGTTCATTTTGTGATCATAATACGTAGGCAGTTGGGCAACCCATCGTTTAGTAGTTTAGGCCATTTCTATTTCATGGAGGTAGTAAGGATTCGAATTCCCCTAGCGATAGGGTACTACTAAAGGCAGTTGATCATGGATTACCATAAGTCTAAAGTGGTTTCGTCTTGGGTCAATGCTTGAGCAGTTAATGGGGATGGAGTGTTATCTACAAATATGAAATATTCGTACTTAGATTATTACCTCATTTCCATAAAGATAGAATTATTTTTATTTTCATACAGATTAAAAGAATATAATTAATATAGTTGAAAATATAAATACACACACACACACACACACAAAATCTTTTAAAGAAAATATTTTATTTTTTCACAAAATCTCTTAAAGAAAATATTTTATTTATTGAAAAAATATTGAAATTACAGTATTGAGAGTAAAAGATTTTGAATACAAATTATTGTACAAAAAATTAGAAAATTACAAGAAATTTTTCTAAGTTTTTTGAAGAAGTTTTTTTCCTGCTAAAAAACTCATCTAGAGCTTGAGTCTTGATCTTCATTTATATTTGAAATTCGGACTTGAAATCTTCATAAATTGAATTGAAGAGTCTTGATGGACAATGATGCCCCCATTTGTCATTTGTCCGCATCTTCTTTTTGAAATAATGTATCAATTTTTATAAAGTGACTTTAATAAATTTGATTAAAATGTAGTCTCCTTTATTAAAGTCTTCTTTTTTAAAGTTTTATCATTATTTGCCTCGATTGATGGTAATGTAGGTAAGAACAATTTTTGAAGTGGAAGGTATAATTGAAATAAAATATTTCTTGAAGCATGAACCCTATATTGCCTTTATTCGTCCAAATAATTGGGTCCGTATAGTTATTTTAAATTCTTTTGAACTTTTTCTTGAGCAATCATTTCGTCAATGTCAATCTCAAAGCAATCATCCTCCATCACTTTGACCATATTCAATTTCTGAACCTGATCTTGGAGAACTTGATTTTGATTTCTTCGAGGTTGATTCTCTCGCAGAAGTAATCTTTTCTGAAGTAATTGCTAGTTCCTCTGGTGTTTTGCGTTGAGCAAACCTAGTTAATAATCTTGATTTTGATTTCTTCGAGGTTGTTTCTCTTGTTCTTTCTTTGAAAATTTTGGAACACTAATATTTTTCTGCTCTTGAATCCATGAACAAACGACTTTTGGGCTGCAATTTGTCTCATGAAATTTGGACTACCATTTGACCTTGAGTCTTCGAATTATATTTTTAGTATTGAATTTGAAATTTGGATTTTGAAGAAGACTAAAGTCAAGACCCAGCAGAAGATCCATGAAATTTTGAAGTTATAGTCGAATTAAATTAAAACATTTTATTGAGGCTTTAAAAATGTTTTGACCTCGTTTTTTAAGAGTTCGAACCTTGACGAGTAAAACTGGATAAAATTGTCTTGTCAATTCCAAAATATTCGAATCAAGTTTAAAACCATTTTGAAAAACTTGAAGGGCATGCTTGGTTGAAAAGAATAAATCAGAAGTGTGATATTTGTCTAAAGTAATAAAAACATGATACCAAGCATCATTGTGATCAAAATAATTGAAATGAGATTCGAATGTTTCACTCTTAGATAAATACATACTCTTCTCATCCCATGAGTTTTGTCCTTAGTCTCCATAAGACAATACCCCTTGAATACTTATTTTTTAACAAATCAATTTGTTTGGTATTTGAGGGTTTACAATATGGGTTATAATGGATGATCCCGACTTAACAAGGATGGCTTCATAAAAAAAAAAAAAAACTATTGATTTTTTGATATTTCGGGGCATGAAATAAAATTGAGAAGAAAAATGTCTTGAAGGCGTTCATTTAAAGATGAATATATATGTACATATGAGGTTTCCATTTCAAGACTAGGTAATTGAATAGGTTTGGTAAAATAATGAAAAGCTTTTGAAGGATTAATGTTAGGTAATTTTCCTAAACCAGGTTGAACGACGTTTAGAAAATTTATCTTTGTTTTGAAATTTTTTAGGTTTTTGGAAGGAAGAAATAGACAGAGTTTTTGAAGCTTGTGTTGTTCTTTGAGAAGCAGAGGATGAACTCTCTTTTTGATCCTTGAATATAATCTTTAATTGAAAGTACAGGGATTGAAGATTTCTTTTTATTTTTTTTGGAAGAAGAATCTAGTTGAATTCTCACTATTTTCTCTCTTTGAAATTTTGATATTGTCACAATCTCACTTTCTCAAGATAGTCTTTTCTCTGTAAACTATCTTATAAGGAAGTCTGCAAAAAACATTAGATTTTCCTTTTATATATGCTATTTTGAAATCGAAACATTAAAAAATAGCTTGTCATCTTACAAAAAATTGTTTGAAACAAGATTTTTAATGTCTTTTTGTAAAACGTCTTTTGAAGATTTGTAATTTGTTTTTAAAATTCTTTATTGATTAAATCATCTTGAAATTTCGAAATACATAGTACTGTTCATAAAATTTCTTTTTTGATAATGGAATAGTGCTTTCGGGGTTCAGTCAACACATCTGAGTTAAACCTAACCAACTGTTCTTGATGTGACTCTTTTGGAATTTGCTTTAATACCCCAGCACACCTTATGTTAGACGCGTCTGTCTCGGTAATAATGGATCAGGCTAAAGGGTCAATAATTGATAAGAATTGGATACTTTTGACAG
This sequence comes from Fraxinus greggii, assembly GCA_903798315.1. Lineage (NCBI taxonomy): Eukaryota > Viridiplantae > Streptophyta > Magnoliopsida > Lamiales > Oleaceae > Fraxinus > Fraxinus greggii. The sequence goes on from CAIGRK010067414.1 coordinate 4,168, forward strand.
TTGTTTTAACTTGTTGGACATCTAAAGCATGTTCTGGAGTCCGTGGAGATGAATTTTTTTAGTCTTTTGAAAAGTAGAGCATACAATAATTTGATATTTTTGACAAAGTCGGCAATATAATTGACACAGCCTAAAAAGCGTTGCAAACTTATTTTATCTAGAATTTCATCTGAATATTTATTAGTGAATTCTAGACTTCTTTGAATTAATATGAGCGTTCCTAGATGTAAGTAATGACCTAAGAACCTTACACGTGTTTGACAAAGAACAATTTTCTTAATTGAGATGGCTAAATCATTATTCTTTATGATATGAATGAATGCTTTGAGTTTTTTAAAATACTATTCTAAACTTTAAAAAAATAAAAATATAATCAATATAAAAAATAATAAATTTGAATAAGGATTGAAAATATCATTCTTAATTTTTTGAAATTCTAAACAAGCATTTTTAGACCTAATGACATAACATTCCACTCGTATTGTCCAAAGGGACATTAAAAGCAGTTTTATATATATCTTCTACTTTAATTTGAATTTGCTAAAAACCTAACTTCATATCCAATTTAGAGAAGATAAGAGCTTTGAATAATATATTTAACAAATCTTTCTTCTTTTGAGGTAATGGAAATCTAATACATTGAAGAGCTTTATTGAGAGGCTTATAATCGATATCGAGACGAGGAACACCTCATTCAATTTCAGCAGAATTATTGACATAAAAATATGAGCAGCTCCAAGGTGATATATTTGGACGAATTAATAAATACATTTACGATTTTACAACCACAAACTTCTTTACATTGACTTGTATTGGAATTAGAAGATTCTGAACTTATATTAGCGTCAGAGACTTCTTGATGTTGATATAAAAGTTCAAGTTCTGAATGAGATTCTTCTTTTGAACTAGAATTGAGTAAATTTAGAAGTTCAAGTTTAATATCTTCATCAATTTGAAAATTATTAGTCTTTCGATTCATAGGGCATTTATTTGAATAATGATCTGTTTGATTACATATCCAACAAGTAACTTTTGAAGTTTTAGGAGTTTGTTTCCTAAAAGATTTTCCTTTTGAATATTGGGGTTTTGAATGTTTGGAAGGATAACATTGAAAATAATTTTGTTTTTGAAAAAATCGTTGTTTTCGAAAAGATCTTTTTTCATATATGGGAAAGAAATTTTTTTCGTTTGCATTCTTGAAGATGGGGGAATGATTTTTTCAAAACCATATTGTTCACACAAGGAACCAAGTTCTTTATGACTTTCAGATTTTTCTGATCTCAATTTTCCTTTGAGTTTGAGATCATTGCAAAGTGCTAATTCTTCTTTAGTGACAAAATTAATAATTTCACCATAAGTAAGGAGAGCATAAGGAATTGTATCTTTATACTAGAGTTTGATAGAATTCCTAACTCTTTTAACAAAGAGCTTTGGCAGTTTAGAAATGAATCTTTCTTTCCAAAAATATTGATTACAATCTTCTCGAATTAAAACTCTAGTAAGGAACATATCCTCATACCAGCGAAAATCATGAAGTTTTGGACAATTGAGATTTGAAAGAAACTTGGATGTTCTATCTTTAATAAGTACATGAGTACCAATAAAAATGTTTAACTATTGAATATACAAGAGTATTGAAACTATCATTTTGATGTTTGGTATTGATAGTGTTTTTAATTTTGTTAAGGTCATCATTCGTAATATAATTTTGCCAGAGCGTTTAAGTTGTCAGGCGAAACCACAAATTAAATTACAGAAGGTAGTATGCGGATTTATTTCTTTACAGATATATGTTGCATGACATAGAGTCATATCTTTGAGTACTTAAATAGTTTGATATTCTATTAGTCCATCAAGATTTCACTTGATGATCTAATCACCTGTATTGGAAACTTGAGGTTTCATCTTTTTCTTATATAGCATACTAGGACAAGAAGGACGAGAATAAAAATTTGGAATTTTTGAGTTTTGACCTTTAAATTTATTGATTTGGGAACGCTCATTTTCAATAAATCATGCTTCAAGATCTTCAAAAGTATCAATGATATTGATATTTTGAGAAGATCCAAGTTTAGAAATTTGAAAAGCATGTTCTTGTAAAACTTTTGAATTGGAAGGTAAATAATCTATTTTTAATTGAGTAATTTTTGGATCAATAAGCTTGAAAATAGTATTTGAAAACTCCTTCTTATCATTAGAAGAAGATGCTTTAGATTTATAGAATTAGCTTCAATTTTGTTTAATTGAGTATAGACACATTGCATAACAATATTAGTATAATTATTCTGAAATTGAATATTTTTAATATCTTTTGCTGTAGGAATATAATCATCCGACCTTTCAACAGAGATGACTTTTTTGAGAGGTGATACAATGATTTCAGTGTTTCTGTGAGAAACAACTATTTCCGATCCAAATTGAAAACTTTGACCCGAAGGTGTTTTCCATTTTTTTTATTAAAATGAGTATTTTGAATAGATTTGACTTTTAAAATCCTTTTACCAAATACTTTGAAATGTCCCCATTCATAAAAACAGAAATCATCTAGAGAATCATAAAATTCTTCCCCTAAAGATTCAATTTCTGTTTAAGAAAAAATCTTTCTAAGATCATGACTAAAAGCTTTGACAACATGAGTTTGATCAGTTTTGAACTCATTTCTTCTATTCATGGTAGAAGAGATAATATTACATTGACTATTTAATCGTTCTCGATTAGGTAGCATGTTCGATAAGGCTAGTGAATTGTTCTTATTCATCTTTATCTGATGTGTATTCAGGTTTTGGAATTCTAGGATTGAAGTCAACACCTTTAAGTTTTTAAGAAGAAGTTGAAAACCTAAAAAAATTGTAATGGAGTTTCAAATCTATTACTAGATCTAGAAGAATTAGACCTTCGAAGACCTTTTGATGTAGATCATCAAAGATCATCTTGACATGTCCACTAGGAATGAAATAATTTGATTTGGAGTTGTACGAAAATGAGTAGGGATTGGGGTTTGAGCATTTTTCAAAATCTCATTCTAATCCTCTGGATTGAAGTTTCTATGGTATCATTTTTGGAATCATTGTATGTGAATGAAGAGGGTTGACCTCCACAAGAAGACTTTCTTCTCTTGGAGATGAGCGAAGAGCTCGAATATTGATTTGAGTGTTCATAAACTTATAATATACGGTATATATTAAAACAAATGATTTTAAACGATCATCAATATCATAGTTTTCGTTTGAATATTAAGATTTAGAGCATTAAGAATAGCTCCGTCATTGAAATAAATTGTAAAGTTCGGATGACAATTTGAAATAATAGGACAGTTTTCTAAATTTGATCTAAAACAGAAACTAATGAATATTCAAAATTGAGAAGTCTCTTATCTCTGAGATTTAAGAGAATAAGAATATCTAAACCAAGTTTAAACAATGGTTTAACAGCAATTTGAATTAATCCGACATGAAGATATTTGAATTTTCTTCTATGGGTTCGAATAGCATCTTATAAAAATAAATTTATTTGAGATGATTGATTTTTGAAAGTAATAGTTTGCTCAAAATTTTTGATAGCATAATCTTAAGTGAAATCAAACTTTCCTATTTCATAGATAAAACTTTTGTCTACCTTTGGAATAGTCTATTTACTTATTTTTTGCAATTTGAAAGTCATGAAAAATTGAATAATCTAGTGATGCAGATGCATGATCTTGATCTATTTCTTCTTCATCTTGAAAAGTGTTTGAAAGATATTCAGTTCTATTACTAGAAATATTACTAGAACTATCATATCTCCTTGTGAAGGAACTATCATTGAATATAAGAATGCTACATTTTTCGAAAATACTTTTCCATGGAAAGACAAGAAAGAAATAAGTTCAAATAAACGAACTTATGATACTTCGAGTAGTACTCCTCGATGAAGAACCTAGGCACAGTAAATGGGCCAGAACATCTACATATTTTGGTCTAGATTTTCTAACATATATAATAGAAAATGATTCAAAGACATTTAATGAGGCAATTTTTACTTTAGAAGCATCGTATTGGAAAGAAGCTATCAATAGTGAGATAGAATCCATTATCCAAAATTACACGTGGGAATTAGTTGATCTCTCACTTGAAAATAAGAATTTAGACTTTAAATGAATTTTAAAGAAGAAATTAAAACATGATGGATCTATTAATAAATATAAGGCTGGGTTGGTTACAAAAGGATATAAACAAAAGGAATGCTTTGATTTTTTATACATGATTCCAGTGATAAAATTCAGTTCAGTTAGAATTCTAATTGCAATTGCTGCATTATATAATCTTGAGATCCATCTAATGGACTTTAAAATAGGATTTTTGAATGGTAAGTTAGAAAAAAAAATATTTGAAGAAAAAAATATGAAACAATTTCAAGGGTTTATTGTCCCTAGACGGGAGAAGAAGGAGTATGAACTCACTAAGCTCATGTATAGGTTAAAGCAAGCACTAAAGCAATAGCATCAAAAATTTGACAAAACAATATTAGCAAATGGTTTTAAAATTAATAAGTGTGATAAATGTGTATATATAAGAACCATACCTAAATCCTTTGTAATTGTATGTCTATATGTTGATAACGTGTTGATTATGAGCAGTAATCATGATATTATCATGAATACTAAGTAAATGTTGACAAAATATTTTGACATGAAGAATATGTGTGTTGCAGATTTCATATTAGGGATTAAAATGTTTAAGATATCTAATGGACTTGTTAGATCCAAATCTTATTATATTGAGACTATATTTGAAAAGTTTAATGTATATGATGAAAGTACAATAAAAACTCCAATTGACTTAAGCTTACACTTAGTTAAGAACAAAAGTGAGTTAGTATCTAAGTTGAAGTATTCACATGTTATAGGTAGTCTAATGTAAATTATGAACTGCACTCATCCAGATATAGCATATCCTATGAACAAATTGAGTAGACTCACTAGTAATCCAAGCAATGACAATTGGAAGACATTAAATAGATTCTTAGATATCTAAAATATACCTTAAATTTTGGTTTATACTATACAAGATATCCTACTGTATTGAATAGATGTTGTAATTCGAATTGGACATCAGACACGAATAATTCTAAGTCTACCAGTGATTATGTTTTCACTATTGGTGGTGCAGCCGTGTCTTGGAAGTCCTCAAAACAAAAGAATCACGATGTCTTCATAACTTCTTAGAGGACATTCCATGTTGGCATAAACCTATGCCTGCAATAGTCAGTCGGCCATCGAAAGAGTGCAAAGTAGTATGTATAATGGTAATTATAGACGTATATGTCGTATATATAATACTATCAGGCACTTGATCTCAAATGATATTATTTATATTGATTATGTGAAATTAAAGGATAATCTTGCAAATCCGCCTATAAAAGGTTTGCCCAAAGATCAAGTTTACTCTCCGTCAAAGGGAAATTGTTTAAAGCCTACTACGTCAGAGTCTTTGTAATTGTAATCCAACCTTATTGATTGGAGATCAAGATCTTAGTTCAATGAGGACAACTGAAGATTTCGTGAAGCATTAGGAGTTATCTCCTACCCATTCAAATGATAAGAAAAAAAAATGCTTTCTCCAAAATATATGAGGTTAAGTTTCACTTTTAATGATTTCTATAACTTGGATAAGCCAAGTGGAGTTATGACAAAAAATTCTTAATAAGAGATCACCTATGTAAGTGTGAAGTCGAGCTGCTTTTAGGAGAATTTCAGAGGCTGGAATTCACCAAAGCATTTATGAAATATATGAGTTGTTAAGGGGTCAAAATGAAGACAGCCATGAGAACTAAGTATTAGAAAAGATATGGTGGGATTACTATTTTCTTGGTTTACACTAAGGCGGGTTCAAAGCAAAAGCTATCTTTTCTGATGCAATAGCTTTCCAACTGTACTCTTTATTAGTGTCTGAATTATTGTTTGCAATTTTTAGTTATTTTCATCCATTTGTAGGATTTTTTGAAATGGATTTATAATTAGGTTGACTTTTAATCAATCTTGACCAAGTTTTCGAATAGGTCCCATAAATTAATTTATACGGATAAATAGTCAAACATGTTCTACTCCGTGAGTTGATGATCGAGGTATATTTGGATTTGCGAAACCATTTCTGAATGAATAAAAAATTAATTCCTGAAATAAGGATGTTGTAATGGAGAAATTGGGATATAAAAGAAATAAAGTTCAAATATTGTCCCACGTAGGAAAAAGAAGGAAGATATGACTGGTTTATTAATCCCTACATTGAAACGTAGCTTTGGGCCGAAAAGGATTCCAGTACTCTTTGAAGGGAGGAGGACCAAGATCCTATTGAATTCAGTCCAAAGTCAATATGCGTGTGCACGCGAACACTGTCGTCCGCCTGTCCAATTGAGTAGCTCGACACGGTGCGGGTCGTGTGATGCACGAGGGTCTGAGTCAGATGATGAGT
>CAIGRK010067425.1:0-15324 GCA_903798315.1 Fraxinus greggii
TCTTGAATGATTTGTCTTGAATGCTCGTTTAACCTTCACTTGTACTTCATTTGAGTGTGAATAATAATCTTTATAACTTTGAAGGCTTAAACACTCAATTCAATTTGTTAGTAAACAAGATGGACTTGTTTGTTATAATCAAAACATTAAGGTCATGATCAACCATAGGTCAACAGGTGACACGTTTGGAAATAAGAAGGAGACGTGTCGAATGCCATTGGCATCCCTAAGTTTGGGTTATACGAAGAACATTTTCGTTGAAGAAGATAAGTGTAATACCACCTTGAATCTGTTGTACAAGGAATAAGAAAAGGATGAATAAGAATTAGAAAACATATGCTGTAAACTGATATGTTTGTGCATCTATTTTCTAATGACAATTTAGTTAAAAAATTTTAATAGGAGGCAAAAAAAAGTTAATTTCCTCTCGTATTTTAAATAAGTAAAATAAACAATAAATACAAAAAATTGACAAAATATTTATCCATCATTTCGATGCACATTAGCATAATATTTGAAGGTTAATTAGAAGAATGAGATGAAAAGGTTGAAGATATGAAAAATGATGATTGAACATGCTTAAAGACAGAGAAATGATAGACAAACTGACCGGCAGCACCTGTTTGAGTGTGTTATTTTTTTTTTTACAAAATGTTCAATCATATATCGACACGTGTTCCACGATTTTTAACATATTTTTTAGTCTGTTTGTGTAGCATGATTTTGAAGATACCGTGGAAGAAAGATAATAAAACCGATTGTATGAATATAATTACTCAAAAATAATTTTTTTTAAAAATCGTATTTCTCAGACTAGCCGATATATTGTTAGAGAACTAAAACAAAATTAATCTCTAACTTTATAATTACAACTCTTTCAGTTGCATACTTGCATCACATCTTTATACATGTAGTGATAAATTTATATTGAAATAAAAAATTCACAGTCTATTCAAGAATCAAACCAAGTTTATTGTCGTTCTTGTGATAAATAATTAACGAAATTAATTAGATATTCATAAATAATATTTATATTATATCTTAAAAAAAAAACATCAACGAAATAGAAAATTATTTGAAAAACTCAAGATGGTTTTCACACTGCATTATCAGCGTTCAGCCAAATATAAATAAATGAAATGCAGCAATTGAATCCTTTTTGCTTATCCCGAAGCGTTACATCTATCCCTCTACGAATATAATCTGTAGAAAACCCTTTTCTCAAAATTCAGAAAAAAGTTAATCTGATGTGCCAGTGATTGGATTTGTACTTAGATCGCGTAGCCGCCTCAAGAAACCCTAGATCCCTGCATTTGTTTGAAAATTATAATTGGTTTTGTTAAGGATCTGCAAGTTTTCAGGGTTTCTGAGAGCCACCATGGTGGGCCCTATACCACAGATTGAATCAGAAGCACCACTTCCACCACCACAAACGGCGACAGCATCAGCCGAAGAAGAAGCGCTAAAAAGAAACACTGATTGCGTTTACTTTCTGGCTTCTCCTTTAACTTGCAAAAAGGTTGCTTTTATGTTTTTTGTTACTTGTATTATTTGTTTGGATTATTTATTTTGCTGTGCACGTATATGTGCATGAATGAATTTGTATAGATTTTCTGCACGTGTTAGATCGTTTCAGGAGTAATATTGAAATTATTGGTTAGGATCTGTGAATTTCTTAGGGAATTGGAGTTTTTTTCAATCATACTTTTGTACGTGATTTATACGAGTACCTTAGGTGTTGATTATGTGAGGTTTAGTTTCATTCTTGAATATCCCCACACTTTTGATTGATCTCTTTCTTTTAACTCTTCTAAAAAATTTGTAAGTTTACAGATTATGTATGCTTTTCTTATATTAATAGATTCTTTTTGCTTGTTTTTTAATTTATGACATATAAGATATGTAGATCTCTCCATCCATCCACACGATACTGCCGCTTGTGTGTGTGCTTATATAGTATATAGGTATGTATATGTGCTAGGGTTTGTGAAATGTGTCTCTATAAAGAAAGTGCTGGTGTGTGTGGTTCGATTCATAGAATGAAATTCCATTATATAAAGTTCATCTGTTTCTGTTTTAGGTAAGTTTTCACATTCGCGATATGATTGCATATTTGGGAATAAAAAACACTGAATTTTGGGAAGGCAGTTAAATTGAGGGTTTTAGTTTTAAAATTGATTAATACAATGATTAATCATAAATTTGGTTGTGGATTGCTCAGAAAAACGTACCATGCTGTGTATATTTTTTATCTTTACGTGAGTTTGGTGGTTTTGTCGTATTTGCTATTTATGCAACTTATTAATTGTTCCAGCATTCTGCTCACTAGTGTTTGTTGCTTTCCACGCGTAAAGCGACTGATTTGGTTATATGTTCTTGTCCCATTTAAAGGTTACGTGGAATCTGGCTCCATGGTGTCTGTATCACTTATTATTGCCCACGGAATGATAGGCATTGGTTAGAAATTTCTTGCCTTTGACCACCACATCACTTGTAAATAAAATGAACTGAACAGATTAAGCCCATTACTTTAGATATTTGCTACCAAGACATAAAATTTGCTGAAATAACAAGCAATACTGGCCACGATTATAATTTTCCACCTTTTTATCTGGCTATTTAGAATCCTATATGTATTCTTTGTTAACCATAAATATCCTTTTCAGTTAAATGATTTCTTTGGCATTTGTTCCATCGTGATCAAATATTTGATGATTAGTGGATCAATACATTATTGTCCACTTGCACAAGCGTATGTTATCATTCCATAGTGTGGTCAAACAAATTCTGCTGCCTGTTTTTTTTTTTTTCCCCTTGAATAATTACATTCCACTTATTTTTTATTTTGGCAACAGGGAAGTGAATGCGAGTATCGCCATAGTGACATTGCAAGGGTAAACCCGAGGGACTGTTGGTTCTGGTTACATAGTAATTGCCTGAATCCGAAGTGTGGGTTCCGCCATCCGGTGAGTCTTCTATTTTTTGGCATATATGGTATTATTCTATTACCTCTGTGTGTTAAAGTAGACTGACATAATGCAAATATAGATTTGATATTGTTTTTGGTGGTATCACTGTTCTTAACTCTTGGTTTCTAATATTAGCAAAGAGGGTATTGATCTTCTTTTGTTCTTCAGCCACTGGATGGACTGTTGGGGACACAAGCTCAAACTTCTGCTTTGTCTGCTGTACCTCCATCACAAGCTGCCTCTACGCCTGCTCCACATGTTCCAAATGCCTCTGGTAAACAAGGGGTGCCCTGCATATTCTTCCAGAAAGGGTACTGTTTAAAAGGTGACTGGTGTCAATTTTTGCATGTATCTGTGAGTAACAAAAACACACAGGTGCCAGGAATGTCTACTGCTGAGTCTGCATCTTTCAAGAATACTTTCGGTGGACCTGAAAAGTGCACAGAAGAAAAGAAGGTCCCATTGAAAACTGTAGAAAAATTAGTCGAGTTACCTTTGCATACAAAACCAGCTGTGAAAGTGGAACCCGCTCCTGCGAGGAATGAATTTTCTGTAGGAGAAAAGACACTAATGACTTCAGAAATGAATGAAGAGTTTTCTGTCTACAGACCAGACAGTATTTCACCTGCTAATAATGAAAAGCAATCCAGCAGGACTATCTGTGTTCAGCAGTCTCACCCGGTGGATGAACACGGTAGTATGAACAGTAAGGATGCAGAAGAATTTTCAAGAGAGCCCTCCCCTGGTTTTGATGTTCTGGTGGATGATGAACTGAGAGATTCTGATTACTATCCTGTTGAAGATCAGTATGGAATGACTGGGGATCATGAAGGCAGGAATGAATATGACATTGGGCATTCTGCTGATTATAATTCAATGGTTGATATTGACCGTGATATATATCGTGATCCTCATGGTTATGACTCGTATGAGCGTATTCAAGGTCAGTATGCTTGGGAGCAGCACAGGGCTTCATCTGAGAGGATGTCAGGAGGGTCTGCTTACCAGAAAAGGAGACATTCTAGAGTCAATGGGCCCGATCTAATTAGTGAAACAGATCTAAGGAATCATTTATCAAAGCACAGAAGAAGTAATGGTTTGAGGTCTGCCATCAGTCATGAATATGCACGTGACAGACATGATGATCAAGGATACAAGGTTTCAACTAGGGAAGCACAATATTTGCCCCCACGTGAGAGTTCTTTTAGTAGTCGCCTTCGAGGAAGAATAAAACTTCCAGGGAGATCTTCTTCTCCACTTGATGGAAGGGACTTGCATGTTGATAGGGAAATAATTAGGGGAACAGGTCGTGGTAGATCGTCTTCTGGAAGGACACAACAGTCCTCTCACCATGGAAGGCGAGATAGAATAAAGGTGAAGGAGGAAGATGATTTTAATGTTGGCGGGAAGAATAATAGAGGTGGGAACTTGAGAAGAGAAATGAAGGGTGAAAATATTACTGACTTTGCTGGTCCAAAAAGTCTTGCAGAGCTTAAAAGCAGTAAAAATGGTGAGACTAGCGAGCAGCCATCATTTGGAAAGAGAAAACACTCGATGCTTGATGGTTATCAACAACCATTTGAAGGGCCTAAGCCTCTGGAAGAGATTCTGAAGCGGAAAAGGGGTGAAATAGCTGCCTCAGGTAATAATAAGGACAATGATCAAAAGGAAGAAGGAATGTGGAAAATGACAAAGATTACTTCGACTTTGGAGGATCAGTGTGCTCTTTCGTCAACACCTGTTAATGAGTATTCCAAATCTGCATCAGGTGGTGATGGTGGAGCAGAAAAATACAGATTAAGTGATGCTAGAGAGCTAGAAGCTGAAGATGGAATGATAGTTGACGAACAGTTGGTTGACCAAGAACATGATGCGTATAAGCAAAGGGATGGTGCATCCGATAATGAACAAGTGGGTGGAGAATATTATGATGACTTAGATGAAGGTGAAAATGGAGATGCTGAAGAGGAATACCCTGATGATGAAGATGGAGACGACTTTGCAAAGAAGATGGGTGTCGTGTACTCGTGAGAAGGATAAATGTTGGATTTATGGCACTTGCTGTCAATCCAATTTATTTTGAATCTTTGCAGGCTTTGTTTTGAATTGCTCTGTGTTGCAAATTCAATTTTTTCTCTACTGATTTTGAGTTTAGAAGTAGAGAAATTAGAACTCCCTCCAATGTATCATCGTAAACTTTTTGTTGGTCCGTCTTTAAACGATTGACTGGATGATTCTTCTCTTCAGTTGTATGGTTTTGGATGGTTAACGATTTTCTCTGACTGCAAGGGTCATGACCAATATTAGATCAATAACAAAATATTGTTTCTTCCCTACATAGTTGTTGAGGTTGATGATTTATCCAATTTTGGCTATTAGATTTTCATCGTCGTTTTTACAGATTTAATAACCGATATAAGACTAATAGATGATTCACATTGTCCACGTTGTTGGTTATTTCTTTTGAATGTTTATTTGCTTTTGACATGTTCTACTCCACAATTGTATGTTTTTTGTTTGGTGTTTTGTGATTGTAGGTATGTGATTCTGTTTTTTGGCCATTTCCGTTCAAAAACACGTTATAAATTAGGAAAATATCAGGAAATTAACTGATTTCATGAATTTTTAGATTTTTCTGTGACTACATTTAAAGTTCAATATATTTTCGTTATTTACATCAAACAAAATAGAGCTTGTAATACGGAAAACAATAAACAGAACTATGTTGATTTGTGTGAGAATGCGGTTAGTAAGATACCAGCACTTCAAAGGCAATCTGTTTGAGAATTTTGAAAGTGTCAAATGGGTCAAATACCATCTTCAAAAACATAGTAATGAATAATGCAATAAATCTTTGGCTCTACCCTGGTTGCACATGACCTTCTCCGGTGGTGGGGAAGGCGACCACGAGCACTCCGACGATTAAGTTAATCAAGGGTAATAGAATGTTGGGTGTGAGACATACTAAAGATGCGAGACATTAAGTAAAATGGGTCGAATCAAGAATGCTAAAGACGTGTACTATCGATTCTACTTTAATCCATTGATAGAATGTTAAGATCATTAAAAGATTCTTTCTTCAATCTTCAATGGGATTTCTATTGAGTTGTAGAATTCAGGTTGGTAAAATTGAACACAATTTGAATGGAATTACGACAATTGAACCTTACTACAATTTAAGAATACAATTCACTTGTACTCCTGCTGTTCATTAGTTATCAATTCAATTGAAGTTCAATGCAAAATGAAAAAGATCTCCCAGTTTCTATTTGTGTCAAATCTCTTTATGTTGTTGTAAAGAGTAAGATTTCCAGGCTGCAAGATTCGAGTACCCTAAAATTTCAAAGATTGTACCTTTTTGTGTTCAACCAAGTTCTAGTTACTGAACTGGACTTACGTGTGAATGGACAAGGATCATAAGGTAAACAGTTAACATTTGAGATGTACGAGACCATAACATCTTGTAGAGATTGAAGAAAGAAAAAGTTTGGCTCGCCTTGTTTCTCTTGAGAACATTAAACACCATACCACAGAAAAAAGACAGAAATTCTTATCCTACCCATTTAAAGAGAATGATCACTAAATCATGCCTAAAAATGAATGTTAAAAATGAAGTTCTATCTCCAGATTACTCCCACAACATCCAAATAGCTAAAACTACAAAAAGAAAGTAGAAAGAGGGACTGAGGAAGAGAGGCAATAGCTAAAGCTTGGCATTCGGACGAATTCAATTTGGACCAAAAAAGAAAAAAAGAATACACAAGTACGAGCTTCTTAATCATCAACAATTCAAATACTCAAATGTTCTTCTCGAGGCAAGCTTTGAACAGTATCTGACCATCTTCCTGGTGAGTGGTCGCTACTATTCGAAGACACCTGAGCTTTTGCTCTTGCCTCTCTAATCATCCTTAAAACCTCCCCTGTCACAGGACGGTTTTCTGGTGCAACTGAAATACAAGCCATGGCAATGTTCAAAAGTGCGCTGAGCTTTTCCTCAGAAGCCTCGTTGCTAGATGATGTCGGCTCATCACCTGACTCTGTCCCTTCTCCACGTACTGATCGCACCCATTTAGGAATATCCGAACCGTATTCTTCAACAAGGTCCTGGGAAGGAGTCTTTCCAGTCAGGAGCTCGAGAAGAAGGATGCCAAAGCTATAGATATCGGCTTGTTGCGTTAGTGGCCTTCGCATGTCACGACATTCAGGTGCTCGGTAAAAGTGGGAAGAAGCACTGGATTCCTCAACAGAATCTATGTTTCTAAAAGGTGTTAGCCCGTAATCTGTGAGGCAGGACTCGAAGTCGGATCCCAAAAGCACGTTTGATGATTTTAAGTTCCCATGAGTTAGACCAGGGTTCTGATGGATATAGAGCAGTCCAGTTGCCAAGTCCTCTGCTATTTTTAGGCAGGATGTCCAATGAAGAGGCTTTGAACCACCTGAAGCTCTTGATCCTGCACATTATTTTCAGTAAATCATGCATGAAGGCAGAATTAATTAAACAATCAGCCTTAGCATGCCACATTTCGTGTTTGAACAAAAATTTACCATTCATTTCTAAAAATACTTGCAGAATTGGCAAGCTTGATATAAGAAGTAAATTTGCAAATAATCTGCATCTTATTTCACTCCATTAGAGACTACATTTCCAACTCAGATCTAATGATTAACGTTTTTGTCCTTTTTCTTAGCTTTTACCCCCAATAAAAGTGAATATAGTTCGATCGGACAGCAAGTCTAACAAGAAGGCTCACCAACTTTAAGGCTTCTTACGGAATCTCCCTTAAATTCGAAGTCAATTTTTGTTAATTTTTGTGGCTTGCATTGCTCGTGACATAACTTGTTCTTAAAACTGAAAACTAATATTCGTTTATTTTCTATCTTTTTTTACCTAATTATCTGCTTTTTAGACAGTGAATACCTAGTTGGTCAATTTGATAATTGTTACAGATCATAAAAGGGGACATTAAGGAAAGACATCTCAATTTCAGTCAAGTACAACAGTACAAGCGATAAGTGCATTACAATAGAAGTAATATTTTGTAATTCTTACCGTTCAGTTTATCTGAGTAAACTGAGGCCAGCAACTAAGTTTTATGCTGGAGAAGCACGTGCCTAAATATTCAAATTCTTTTTTAAGTATTATACGGATACAAGCTACATTACTTTATATGTGACTCGGTATCTTCTACAGAAGTTTTGATGTAGCGTATCCTGAACATAAAAGGTTTAAGATAAAACTTCAAGTATATGTGCCAACATTGAGATTTCATCTCAAACCTATCCTAAGCAAAAACTGTACGAGAATAAGATGAAACATAGTCTTCTTGCAAGAATTAAGGAACCATTAGCAGCAGAGTATGGAATATGATGGCATATTGAGAAAAGTCGCAAAAACTTCTTAATTTACTAGGAATGCTATAATTTGTCAGAACTCTTACACCAAGCATATCAGGTGAAGGAAAAGGACATATAAGGAAATGACAGAATCACTGTTAAATGACGATTTAAGTAATAATATTACTTTCACAAAATGCCAGCATGAAAATGGAAAATTTGCCCATCAATTAGATGCTACTGAAATGGTGATGCCGGCTTCAAGAGACACTTCTGTTCAACAAAAATAAATATAATGCACGATGACAAGGTGAATTTAAAGGGATGATATATTGGATTCATCTGAGATTCTGAGGCATGGTTCAATGGTCATTGACCAAGCTACTTCGATAGCAAGATCAATTCTTCGATCAACTCTCCCCACCCCTTCGATGAAGATTATAACTTTATGAAATATATTATATAATTGAATAGAACAAACCAAAAACACATTTGAGGAAAAAACATTTCTATTGCAAAACTGAAAAGGCTTGAGCTGAAACATATAGGATGAGAAACAAAGTGAACAAGGCTATGTTTATGAGGAGTTGCATTTTGCAGAAAAATTTAGCTGCTGTGACTGAAGACTAAGCCTCCATTTTACAAAATTATAAATGATTTATAAAGAGGAATATTAGTGGGTAGGTTCCATGAAATGTATGGATAATAACTAGTAGTAGCTATAAATGTGTGGTTGAAATTAATGTTTAAATTTGACTGAATCTATAAACAATTTATAATTGTGTATCCAAAAGGAGGCTAAGTGATAACAACACTTACTGCAGTACACAGCTAGAGTAAAAAAGGTGAATCTCCGTAGAAATTCAATATTGCAAAATATGTTTTATGATCATGAGGTTTCTTTTAGGATTCTAATTACTGCTGCATCTGTCAAATTTAGTAATTACAGTTTGCTAAAAAAATTATATTTTAAGGAAGCCTCCAGAGCAGATCATATTGATTTGACTATTAAATATAAGACCAGAAGTCTCATTGAGAGTGATCAGGAAAAACACTTTCCACTTGCATTGAATAAGTTACTGCAGTCCAATTAATAAAAAAAGGAAACCTAAAAGGTCGAAATATCATGCTAAAACACTCACTATAAATGAGGGCTTATATGTTATTCACAGAAGGAAAAAATGCAGATTGAATCTGAAAAAGAACTCACCATGAATGAGAGTAAAGAGACTGCCATTGGGATAATAATCATAAACGAGCAGGCGTTCTTCCCTAGCCTGGAAATAAGCCCTGAGAGGAACAAGGTTGGGATGCCTTAGTCTACCGAGAATTTCAATGTGTCTCCTGAACTCCTCCATCCTTGGATATCTGGCATCCTTTAGCCTCTTAACAGTCACAATGAAACCTGACTCCATCACTGCTTTGTATGTGCTCCCCGTGCTCCCCCTCCCCAATGTCTCGGCTGAAGCCTTCAACAAATCTTCCAAGCTATAGCTCATTTGCTGATCCCCTGGTCCGAGGAACACCAAACTCCCTGGTCCTTCACCCCCTTGGTCCCACGAGAATCCTCCTTGTTTTCCCCCATTATCACCATCCCTACCAGCACTAGTAGTCCCTTCATCTACTCCTCGTGCAACCCCTTTACTCTTTGTCTCCTCTTTCTTACTTCTCTTCTTAAAACATGTAATCAGTAGGATAGCAAAAATGCACAACACAAATCCACCAACACACGAAACAATTATAATAATAAGCTTCTTTTTCCTCTTATGATTCCCCGATTTTTCAGTGGGTAGGATTGAATAGGATGGACTAGTAGACGGACCAAAATTACACGGATTTTGAATTTGTTCACCACATAAATCAATGTTACCACTGAATGAAGATCCATTAAATCTAACCAATGAATTTGTCACAGGGATTTCACCAGAGAGTAAATTATTAGACACATTAAAGACTCTCAAACTAGTCTGATTAAAAGGTGGAATATCACCTGTCAATTGATTGTCCTGCAAATAAAGAACATATAATCTGCTCAAAGCAACAAAAGACTGAGGAATGTGACCTGATAGTCGGTTACCAGAAAGAACCACCACTTTCAGGCGGTGCAGGACCGAAAGACCTACTGGAATTTCGCCGGAAAACTTATTATCATTGAGATAAAGAGATTTCAGATTTCTAAGGCCAGAGAGTTGTGGAATTGACCCAGATAATGAGTTTTCTTTAAAGCTTAAAACCCTAAGCTGATCCAACTGATTCAGGCTTTTCCCATCCAGTGTGCCAGTCAAATTTACTCTTTCAACGACAAGCTTAATGACCCTTCCATTCATGCATTCTTTAATCCCTTCCCACTTGCAGAAATCAGTTCCTCCTCCCCATTGAAGAAAACTCAATGGGTCAATTACAGCCTTTAATGCAAGAAGTGCTTCTGCATCTCCTGATTTTACATGTGGGAATGTAACGAATAATGACAAGCAGAAGAAGGGGAGAGAGGGATTGCATTTCAACCACAAAGGAATAGCCATTGACGGAGTGTAATAATGACAGCTCTTAACTCAACTAATATATCTCTAAAAATCAAATCTTGATTTCAAGATTTCCATAATTTCAAAGGAGACAAATGGTAATCAAACCAAGAAATAGGGTTTTTTTAAAAAGTGTTGATGAGCAAAAAATGCTCACAGAATGTTAATGGCAGGCTGGATATATACAATACAAAAGACATTTTGCTTTACTGTCTTTACTTTTAAGATAATCGCTTTCATTTCGAGAAACCCATCTCCAGATCTAGCACTTTCAAAAGAGGATATGATTATATGAAATGACGGGATTATTGTATTTTTGCATTGGGACTAATTGGTATCATTATCAACACCTTAGGTTTGACCAATAGAAAAATATGTTTTACAAGAAAAGAAAACACCGACACCCATAGAACAAAACAAGCTTAGAATGCAAAATTAATAATGAAAACTCTTCTCCTACACGTCTTCCTCAACGAATGGAGCTGCAGCAGAACCCAGTTCCTGTTTCTAAAAAGAAGTGGGCATTAAATTTTTCATAAACTCTTTCAATTTCTCTCTCTAAGAAGTGTGTGTGTGCATTTAGTTTTTTCATCAACTTCTTGCTCACGGACATACGGGTGAAGCTTCACGTGAAATCAGCTCTCTTTTTTTATGCCTCTCAAGACAATGATTTGTGTGTATACCCAAAACTTATATGAACACTGGGCTGCTCAAACCATTCATTTAGCATTGGATCCCATGCTTACCAACCAAACATTAAGCTTGGTATTTAACTGTTTTGTAGACAGCACAATTCTTTCTTATTTTTTCGAGGAAAAAAATATCACAAGATTGCACTGAAACCGAGAATGCGACACGAGGAGATACCAAAGACGTGTAATTCTGTTTGTTTTTTTTTCCTTTAAGTTTCATATTTATATTAATTTAATTAATCAATTTTTATTAAGAAAATAAGAGGGATTGAAGTTTGGTGGAGAATCTGAACTTTCTTATTTTTTATTTATTTTAGTTGAAAATAAGGGTATAATAGTTCGTCATCAGAAAATTTTACTCTATTAAAAAAAATGATGATTGATTGATTGACTAGGACTCTACTATAATTAAGTTGAAGATGAAGTTGTAACTTTAGGCAAAATCTGAGGACCAATCGTGCAATTTTTTCTTATAGAATGAGTACTTATGATTCTAAATTGAGTGTTAGATGCAGAAGCTTTTAGAATTTTAATGCTCCAAGCTTCAATTTATTGCCACTTACCATGAAATCTAGCAACCTTAATGAATCAAAGCATTTAAATTTTTATTTTTTTCATTTTTACCTAATAAGTTTTCAACTTTTTACATTTGTAGCATTTAAGCCATCGAATGCACAAAACATTGAACCGAAGCCTTAATTTCAACTAAAAGAAAATTGGTAGCAATCGACATCTCCCGACACAAACCTTAGTCGTCGCTGCCTCTCATCGCATTATCGTCGTTACCTCCACACGTCATATCTTATCATCCATATAACAACCATGTACCGCTTATATGAAATACGTGAGAAATAAATTTGTCATTTGTGAAATTTTCAAATTGAAAATAATTTTCTTTTACTTTTCATTACATTTATTTTCTATTAATGTTCATTATTTGCCCCTTAAAAAAGTGAAACACGTCAACCACGACTTTTTAATGTTCGAGTTGTGAATTTTGGTAGTACATAAAGAAAGTTGGTACTTAAATGCTCTATTTCCAAAGGTTGGAAACTTTTCATAAAGTTAGTATGCAATATTAAATAAAATTGTACTTTACAATAAATAAATTTTAACTTTATATTTCTCAAATAATGTTAACAAAATAATAGAGATGAATGATTGTTTCATCCTTATAACACAAGGGTGGCAAGTGAAGTGCCAACCTTGACTCGGTTAGATTGGTCGGGGAGCAGTTGGATCCAAAAATGGTGGCCATGACGTTGAAGCAAATCTAGGGCGATGGACCCAATGGACCCCACCTCACAGGCATGCATTACACGACTGGGCCCTACCTAATAGGGTTGTTGAGATGTCTTTATAGCTATGTGAACCCACCCTCATTCAATGTTCATTGCCTCAATATGCATTTAGGCCTGTTTGATATTCCAAATTTTCATGGAATTTGAAAATTATTTTTCATTTTCTTCTTTTACATTGTTTGATAGGTAAAATTTTTCTTGAAATTGGTTTTCCCCCCATGTGACCTCGTTCTTTTGGTTTTCATTTAATTTGTTTTCCCACTTTAATAAGAAAATGGTTTTCCACTTTTTTTATTTTTATTTTTTAGTAATGAAAATAAATTATATCCCCAATTGTAACAAATTATATTCCTTTAATGGACAATTTTCATGTAAAATAAAGTCAAACGAACACCAAAAGATTCAAAATTTTTAAATATTTTCCACGTGAAAAATTATACTAATTAAACACAATTAGTTGACAACTCCCAAGAAAATAATTCTAGACAATTCAATTCCCTAAAATTCATTTTTTTCCACCCAAATTCTACACTTGCAATCAAACGGACCCTTAAGGTAAGAAAGTAAAAGCTTGTTTGATGACATTATTCTCAAAATACATTATTCTTTCTTATTTTTAATCACACATTTTTCAGTAAAATAATATTACGAGCAAATTCAAAGATTTTCCTTATTTTTTAACCACACATTTTCAATCAAAACACTAAAATGCATTTTTTTGCAAAGAAAAAAGAATGGAGTTCAANTTTCCACCCAAATTCTACACTTGCAATCAAACGGACCCTTAAGGTAAGAAAGTAAAAGCTTGTTTGATGACATTATTCTCAAAATACATTATTCTTTCTTATTTTTAATCACACATTTTTCAGTAAAATAATATTACGAGCAAATTCAAAGATTTTCCTTATTTTTTAACCACACATTTTCAATCAAAACACTAAAATGCATTTTTTTGCAAAGAAAAAAGAATGGAGTTCAAATATGTAGTAAATAAGTTACAACAACTCAACAAGCCATGATGTGCCACTTGGCTATAATACAAAGCGTAATGCTATTCTTCTAAATTTCCGATGTTTATCAATATGTCACAGTCACGTCATCCAACAAAATTAAAAGACATTTTTATAGTTGCTCAATCTCTAGGATTTTCCCCAAGCGTTAGCAAAGAAAGAAACCTAGTTTAAAAGGACGATCAAGAAGAGCAAGTCTACTTTCTTCAGTTAAAAATATGACGGTGATCATCTAGAGACTTTAAATGAATAGCATTATTCGATACTTTAATACATTCATCTAGAGTAATAATCATCATTAATTAGTGTAGCATTATTCAGTCAGGTGAGACTATGAGAATGAATTTTTATTCATTGGACAATGTAGTAGCGATTCATTACTACATACCGATGATGATATGGCATATAAGCTCGGCCCAAAGCAGTGGGGTACAAATTAAGAGATATTTGAGTACTTGCTATTTTTCTTTTCAATAGAGAGAGAGAGAGAGAGAGAGAGAGAGGTATGTCTACAAGAAGAATTGAAAATTTAACTAAACAAACAGAATATAAATTAAATTGATAAAGAAATAGTGAATCCCATCATTTCTATGGACTAAGCCTCTAGTCCCCAATTCCTTCATAAGCATGTTCTCCAACCACTAAGGAGGTAAATGATTTTATGCTTTCAAAATATTAAACATATGTTTTAAATTTACGTTATAAATTTAATCTTATTTAAAAAAAAAAAAAAACGTACTTTCAACAATATCAAACCTAACAAGTTTTACATATTTCACATAATTAAAAATAGTTTAAAAATAGCAAACTAAGTGCCCCTAAGATTCTCAGAAATGGCACTAGTAAAGAATGGATTGGTATGTACAATGACGTCATCCATTGCACAAAAAATAAATGTCAGTGTATGATCTCTAATGAATCTCAACATATTCAAATTTAAACACATTATCAAATAACAAGCTGGAGACATCATCTTTGCAATTTCAACTTTTCTCTACAGATTGCATATTGAACACATATAGACTCCATCGAGAAAAACTGAAATTGCAACGAGTAACATCAATCAATCTCTAAGTTGACATTTTCTTACAACTTCTTGCTACATAAACCTTATTTCGGATTAAATCTAAAAGCTCTCGTATCATTTTCTAAGCTAGTTAATTGACATGTTCTTGGATCACCTCTTTTAGAGCTTGATGGCCCCTCGAGATTTCATATCACCCCAACCACAAACTCTTGGAATCTAGGGACTTAAACTTCATTTTCATTAATATAGTTCCTACCTTGGACCCACGAGTCTACTATTCTTCCATCATGGGTCCCTAATTTATGACTTTATAGCAAAGTATTTCCTTTAATTATTTGCATCTGAAAAAATGGTCACATCTTACATTTTACAGTTATCCATGGTACTTTTTGTTCGCTGAAAATATGCCGCAAGCACGGGTTACGATCAAGTAGTAAAATGAACTTTTTGAGTCCGAGTCGATCCCTCG
>CAIGRK010067543.1:0-10659 GCA_903798315.1 Fraxinus greggii
CAATTGCGTGCACAGCAAGGAATCCCTATATCAGAATATGGGGTAAGCTCTAAGAACTCAATATTCATCAACTAGTGGACAGCATGTACACATTAGGGTCGCTGTATTTTTCACAAATATTAATCTCGCAATTGATTTTGAATTCTTGTCATTGAGAATTTTCCACATGTCCAACAGATGCCAATCAAAATATTAATCTTGCAATTGATTGTGAAATATTGTCATTGAGGATTTTCCACATGTTCTGTAGACGCCCAAAGAAGTTTTTCTTATTAACGTGATTCCCAAAGTATCGCTTGCATAACAGGGCACCCTCAAATGATGTTGCTGGATATTCTGTAAGGCGTTAAAAAAAGAATGTCAGATAATCAAAGTGGGCAATGTGTATCACTTGATTGGTAGCGGATAACTTGCCTTTTGCTAGTGGACATTGTCAGGTTGTGTTCTATTATTTGCCAGACAAGGGAATTGACTATGATATTAACCCTCTCTAAATCTTCTATGACATCAGAGGTTAGATAATGCTCTGCATAAGAAAATACATGTCAAACAGTCGACATTAAGGGTTCAGTTATACTGATGTAGCAAAACCATTATTGACACAACTTTTCTTAGTGAATACTAGTCTTATTGAAAAGCTTATATTTATTAGCACTTTGGTAAGAATGATGAACAGCTCAACTATATTATCCATTTCCTTTTTTTAATAGCTGTGTAATGATTTTGTTTCTGTGTGACGTACTGAAATAACATTTCTTATTTCAGGTTTTTGTTGACTTGATTAGAGTGCCAGATTGGGCTTTCGAAGCTGCTGGCCAAGAAATGAGAGGAATGGGGCAAGATACAGCTGCCTACCAGCCAGGAATTTACTTGACAACAGCACAGGTAAAATGAAATTTTCTTTTAAGGACTATAGTTGGTGCTCAATTAATTTCGTTCAATCTTAATCTTGGTAATTCCCTGATGCTTAGGACTCGTTAAAATATACAAAGTTACAAACTTTTGGTGATTCAGGCATTTGAACTGATTTTGCAAGAGGCGTTAATAGAAAATTGTCTGGAACCACAGTTTAATATCTGGTTCATTTTCCTTAGATAAAGTTGATATTTTGATTAAAATCCTTCTAGAACTTATGAAGCATTTCACGCTTTTTCTCATTGCTGCCTGAAGTCATATTCTCTTCTTCCACATGCATTACTCCTATATCATCTCATTTCAGAATCCTTGTGCTTGATTTACACTTATTACCTGCTCCCATTTGAATTGGCGGGACCTGTTTTTCCATACAGAGAGAAGCGGTGGAGGCTTTAATTCAAGAACTTCCAAAGTTCACGCTTAAGACTGTTCCTGTTGATTGCAGTGAGTGTCCAATCTGTTTGGAAGAGTTTCGGGTGGGAAATGAGGTAAATATCTTCATTGATCAGTTTATAACAAGTCAAAGGTTGAAGTCCAAACTGGTTAACGCTCCTTTCCATTCTAAGCAATTGAGTTTATCTAGTAAAAATCTCCACACACCAACTTAATTTAGCAATTGTAATTTGGCCATGCCGGGAATAAGAAGCTCATAAAATGCTAGACGAACAAGCGCATACCTCAGCCATCTTGATGCCTAGTCTCGAGGCACAAGCCTTGACAATTGGCACTTGAGGTGTAGAATGCGAGCCGCGCCTCAAGGTCTTCTTAAAACACTTGTAACCATATGTGATTGTCAACCTCATAAAAGTATCCTATTGGGCTTTGCATTATTTTGCTTCCCCAAGAGTGAACAAATTTCTGGAAGATGGCTTTGATGGGAGAGTTCAAATTGGGGGGTCCTACCTCCAATATACTAGACCACATACTACGGAAAGGCCTAATTGTTCCACTCCTTAAATTCTGTGTTTCATTTCCCACCTCTTTGCTTTGCTAGCATCCCTTTTAATCTCACGGACAGAAATGCAAAGACCAAAAACATACACATCCACTCTAGATGGAAGGAGAAAAGAAAGATGCTTGTCAGAAAGCGTTTAAAGTTTGAGGTATCATAGAATTAGACCTTCTATTAACGCTATGTTTATAAGTCACGTTGAGTCTGCCATTCGGTTGAACGATGTAGAACAACTCAGAGAGCTAAAAGTGGAAGGTAGATTAGTTTATTTAGACAGTTAATGTATCACAGTCCCCATTCCCCTTCAAGACAGATAATTGAATGATTCGTGGAATCTAAAAGATAAAAAACTTCAATAATAATATACAGAAGTGAGTGGAGTGAGCTCCATCTTTGTATTTCAGACCCAATGAAATATTTTTTCTGCTTTTTATTACTTATTATCCCCGGGAGGGTGAGAGGGGGAAAGAGGGAAAGAAATCTAGAAACCATTTTTGACTTAAATTTAAGGCACTGGTACTTATCAATAGACATCACTTGACTTGATGCAGGTTCGTGGTCTTCCATGTGCTCATAATTTCCATGTTGAGTGCATTGATGAGTGGCTTCGGCTGAATGTAAAATGCCCTAGATGCCGTTGTTCTGTCTTTCCAAACCTCGACTTAAGTGCCTTATCCAATATCCGTGCCGAACCAGAGCGGCTATCGTCCAATGTACTGACTACAACTCAATATGTGAGAACCCAACCTCCTAGCCAGAACTATCTATTTAGACTACAGGGATTGCTTCGTCCAGTTCATGCAGAGAATACCGGGTCTGTCAGTGAAGCAAACAGTGTAGAAACTACTGAAAACAGAAGTCTACCGATTGCAACTCCTGGTCGAGCAACTACAGAGCCTGTACAGTTAGTGGTTGAACAGTCAATAACCCCCCGATCTTGACGTTGTTTTTGTGAGCTCTTTGAAGGTTCTAATTTCTAACCCCTCTTACACTTCCTCTATGTACTCTCTCTTTAATCCAATTGCAATGAAGAGAATACATTGCCCATCCTTTGGGTTATGTTTCAGGAAAAATTGCACGTTTGATACCGCACGTTTGATACCCAATGTATTACACGACTAGCAATTTGATCCCTAACCTTTAAAAAGGAGCATGTTGGTCCTTGACCTTCATGCTAATTTGTACAAATTTTCTTTATTTTATCACGTGGTGCTCAGGAAATTATGCCTCCGTCACTTCGAAGTTCTGGCACTTGCAAGTTGATAAACAAAACTTAAGTTCATAAAGTTGGAAACGTGAGAGTCATGCGATGAATTAACACAGATTTTGACGGTGTGAGTTGGTGAAGGTTGATTGGTAACTTGCTACTTTAATAGATTGTAAACACACCCTGTTCTTTTTGTAGAGTTTTTACTCACTCTCACATTTTGATAAACCGTTTATGTTTTTATACAACTCTTTATTATTATTTTTTCTTAATCTGTTCCTTTATTTTGTAATAATTTTCGAGGATTCGAAGATTTGGGGTATTGAAATTCCATGATTTTTCACTCTTAGGGTGTGTTTGAGCCACTTTATTTGGAAGAATGTATTTTAAAATAGTAGAATGATGTAAATTGTATGATTGAAAAAGAAGGAAAAGTTATTGATGTTATAAAAATTATTATTTTATTGAAGAATGTGTGGTTGAAAATGAGTAGAATGAGAATGAAAATTTTAATGTGTATCAAACATATGCTTATTTTTATTTTTTAGTCAATGGATTTAAGATGAAAACTTAAGCTTGTGTTCATTATGTACAAAAGTATGCAGAATTAAAGATGTGTAAGAAAAAATTTTGTTAATTACAAACCCATGACAAGTTAGGGTAGGTGGATTACCGATGAAAGGAGGTAAAACTTGGTTTTTAATTTTGTTGTAGTCAGGTATTTCTCTATCATATTCATTGAAGCGAACATTAAATTGTTGACTTTGAGTTCAACTTTTTAGCATTTTTTTCCAAGCGTAGTAACAGGAAATGGTTTCTGTAAAAAGAACATTTGTTTTTTATCAGAAGGTTCCTCTATGAAGCAAAAAAGGAAGGATACTTTCATTTGGAAAGGCTACTTGATCAACTCGTCTCTCGGCTCAATCGGATCGAGTTGAAACGAAAACAATTCTTTTATTCTCTTTCTTGTCAATCTTCCCCATAGTGATACACACAAACGAGTAATCTACTAAATATATTGACCTCAAGATTTTGTTAGATATCTTGATCAACAGAAGTTGCTGTTTTCTTTAGAAAAAAAGAAAAAAGAACACCATCCATGGTGAATAAGTCTGGCCGCACTGATTTGGGTGTTGATCTGTTCTCACCTCACCAGTCAAGTTAGAAAGTATTAAAACAAAGTTACGAAAGAGCAATTATTTTATCTTATCGAAGAGGAAACGATCATGTGATATACACTGAGCAGGTGATAAATCACATCACCATTCTCGTCGTCATCCACAATCATAAGCTGTTGGATTGTTGCATGTGGAAGTACGAGGCAGAAAACAAAGAATCAAATAGTTATTTCCACATCCTCCTATCTAATCTAAAAATCGACAAATTCAACAATTTAGGGCGTGTTCGGTAGGGATTAAAATCGGATTAAAATTGAAAAACTAGCCGTTATGGTTGACTTTTATGAGATGAGGAGAATTCATAACGGTCATATTTTCAATTTTAATTGACTTTTAATCTGTACCGAATAAGACCTTAGAATATCAGATATTTGAAAAGCCCACACTGTACCCACACTGTACACTTCACTATCACTTTTCTTTTCTTCTTTATACCAAGATTCTCAATAAACGAGCATAGCATATTTCCAGGAATTTCTATGGAAAACCCAGAACCCATTACTCACAAGAAAACTCTGAGAAGAAGCAGTAATAGTCACATATCAATGTCGGATACCGAGTCACAAGGGAGTCGAGTTGACTCCTTTCACTCCCCCCTCCGATCAAACTCTCTTCTCCACTCCGAGGGTCCAGTTTTCTACCCAGAAAATGATGTTAACTACAAAATTGGCAATGGTGGTAAAATATCATTGTCTAATTGTAAAGCCCTTGTTCCTGTTGATAATTACTACTCTCCTTTACCATCTCCGGGACAATCGATTTTTCCGTCGAGATCTCCGGCCAATGGAGGAAAAGGCAGGCTGCCCGAGCCACAATTGGAAAAGCCCACATCCGAAAATGTTGATTTAAGGGCAAGTCCTCCGGCCACTGAATGTAAGGTCTCGAGACCCTTTTCTCCCTTAACGACTGAGAATCATGAGTTTTCAGGGAAGGGTGGACGGGGGCCAACGTCAGTCGTGGCATTCAACCGATCTGGAAGGGAGGAGCTGGTGACGAAAATGGGGCCGGTGGGTGGCGGTGGAGAGGATGATGTGGGAGGAGAGAGGCCGTCGCGGGCAGCAGTGGCATCAATATTGAGGAGATCGAAAAGGAAGGGGACGGTAACGAAGGCAGCTTTGGGGTTCAGAGTATGTGAAGTGATAGTGTGTTTGATTTCATTTTCTGTTATGGCTGCTGATAGAACTCGAGGATGGAGTGGGGATTCCTTTGATCGATACAAAGAGTACAGGTTAGCATTCTTTCTTTTGCTTCTGCATACTATACTTTAACTTACTTATTTATGTGATCCAGTACAAAAATGTGCATTTCAAATTTTATTTACAAAATTGATGCTTGGATTCCTCTAACCTTACCTGCAAAAAGGCAGAAGAAAAGTTTGAAGTTTTTGATTCTTCTCTCGTGTTAGAGAGCATGTTTCGATGTTGCTTAGAATTTACTTGCTTCCAAAAAAGTTTTAAGTTTTATTAGTAAGAAGAGTAATTTGAAAATCAAGTTAGATAAAATAATTATCTTGATCCATCGTGTTCTAATTAAGCTGAGAAGTGTAGGAGAGGATAACTTTAAATTGAGGCTAGTTTTGCTTTCGTAAATTATGCAAGTGAGGTCAGAGGCATTTTTAAGGCAAAATGGGGATGAAAATTTTGTGGGTGGAGTCAACGTGATTGTTGGAGTATTGGGGTGATTTAATCGAGATCTATGATCTTTGGGAAAATTCCTACTGTGCTATCTAACCAGGTGTGATTGAAGTATCATCGTTAGGCTTAGGGCTCGGCTTTTATAGTGACATCGGGATTGGTGTGTATTCTGTATCATCAAAGTGTATATCATGCAGTTGAAATTTCTTGGATCAATTTTTTTACTGTTATATGGTTTAAGGAGAGAATACATTTTTAGGAAAGAATTCATAGATGAAATTTGATATTATATACAATCAAGTTGCTGACCTCTAATTGAATTGTGATTCATTTGTTGCTTAATGTAGATTTGCCAAACCATGTTATGATTATAATTATGTCTCATCGTTACGCAGGTATTGTGTAGCTGTGAATGTCATTGGATTTGGATATTCGGGATTTCAAGTGTATGATCTTACCTACCATTTGGTCTCAGGGAAACGTGTCTTCTCTCACTTTCTACGTTACCATTTTGATTTCTCAATGGATCAGGTAAGCAGTTTTCTTCTGTATTCTTCAGATGATGCAAACTTCTCTTGTATTGTACTTCTCATAAAAAAAATACACGCGTGTAGTCATGTGTTTTAGATTTTGGTAGTGTTTGGTGACCTTTGAACAGGTTGTAGTATCACTCTAAAATGCAGCTGCTAGAGATTTGAGTTATATTATCATTTTTATTTACAATTGATCACTTTTATTAGAACTAGTTGTTGAACCGTCTGATCAAGCTTAAATTCTTAGAGAGTTGACATATATTCTTGTTTAACTAAAATTTTTAACACACCCCCTCACGTACATGTCAAATTCGTGTTTTTCATTGAAAGCCTTGCACATTCACAAATTTCAAAAACTAGGTCACGGTAAGAGAAGGGCATGTGTATTTATTTAAATTTTGTATTTCGAAGCGCCCCTTGTATGCAAACTGAATTCATTTTTGTCAAAGACGTGAGTTTCACAAGCACAATTTTCATGGAGCAGCAGCGGCAACACCTATAGTTTGACCAAGGTACATAGTAATGCTCCAAACTATAATAGACAGTATAAAGAACTAGATTTTTAGTATCTTTTTTCTCTCTGGATACTATCCAGTCAATCCGCTCTACCATACAATCCACTATAGCTTTTACATTATAGTCTGGTTCCTTGGATACTTGTACTATAGTTTTTACATTATAGTTTGGTTCCTCGGATACTTGCTCAAAGAAACATTGCACTTCTTGTCTGACAGATTCTGGCATATCTTATAATGTCGGCATCATCTTCAGCAGCAACAAGGGTGGACGGATGGACATCTACTTGGGGAAAAGATGAGTTCATGATAAGGGCAATTGCATCCATTGCAATGTCTTTTCTTGCTTTCATTACCTTTGCCTTGAGCTCTATTATATCTGGCTACAACCTCTTCAACCAAGAAGCAGTTTAATTAATCTCTTCACCTTCGGTCAATATATATATATATATATATTTTTTTTGTTTTTAACAATTCTTAGAATATTCTATGCCGAAACATGACTGCAGATAATTCTTGAGTTGTACAGAGTGATAGATTAACAGCATTGTGTTTTTCAGTTTTAGCATTGGTATTATTTGGACAAATAAATCATCGAGTTCCTCTGCATTTAGCAAAAATATGTACGTGTATAAATGTGTAAAGACCGTCTAGACCCAGACCACCAAGCTTGTAAAAAGCATGGCCCAGCTAACAGAATGGCTCGTGCTGTGCCCAGTCTGACTGCAGGGTATGTCCGTCCAGGCCGTGCTGAGTGATTAAGTAGGTCATCTATCAAAGATAAATGTAGCGGGAAGAGGAAAACAAAACAGACAACTGTGTGATTAAATAAATAAAAATATGTTCATTATTGAACAATGCCATGATAGACACTGCCAACAAACTATTGTTCATCACCAGACAATTCAATTCAAAAAAGGCATCGTGTCCCTGACAATTCTTTTATCCTTGAAAAAACAGAACACATTAGACCACACATTCTTGTAATGAAATATTGTATGCAGTGTATAAAAGAAAATGTTGTTTTCCAAGATTGGTAAGGCATGAAACAAATTAGAACAATTGAATGGAGTAGGAAAGCTATGTAATTTTAATTCCTCCAATATCGTTGACAATTGAATTCGATTCTTGACTATTATTTTCACATGCATAATAGTGCCAAGAGAGGACCTTATTCCAAGCTGTTCAAGAGAGTACTGAACTATCAAAACCTCAGTTCAATGTTTTTATCTGATCCCAGTATATGAGATGCCATCATAGAAGAAAGAATGCAAAAATGTTCACACTATTACTTCACAACAGAAACAGCATGGTATCTGCCAATGGCTAAAGGATTTAAAGCCAAACAGTATTACCAAAAGATGATGCCCTGAACCAGCAATTGACTTGAACTAACAAAAAGTACAGCCAATAACCCAATTTGTGTGAATTACATAGTTCATAAAATTCAATGAGGCGCCTTCAAAACTTATTTCACTTATCGACTTAAGTCTTTCTCTTCCGATCAGGCGTGGAGGAATCTTGTGCTTGAGACTGACCAAAGACTGACCTGTATTTCAATTTCAAGACAGACAGAAGTAAACTTAAATGATAGTGTAAAATATAAGCTTTTAGTGCATCTCTTCTTCATGGGATTCCCTTGTCTTCCTTTGATTGTTCTCTTCGCGCTTACTCTCTTTTATTAACACCATGCAGCTAAAAGCAGGATAGACGAACAGGAATTTTCCCCGTCTGCTATAAAATTCTAACAATGCACGTCTTCATTATAAAAATATAAAAAAAAAAAAAAAAGGCAAAAANAGCTTTTAGTGCATCTCTTCTTCATGGGATTCCCTTGTCTTCCTTTGATTGTTCTCTTCGCGCTTACTCTCTTTTATTAACACCATGCAGCTAAAAGCAGGATAGACGAACAGGAATTTTCCCCGTCTGCTATAAAATTCTAACAATGCACGTCTTCATTATAAAAATATAAAAAAAAAAAAAAAAGGCATCAAAATCCAAATATGGTACATTTTACTCATAACTAAGATTCAATTTGAGAAATTCCATATAGTGACAAGTATTTGAGATCAAAAAACATAAAACATAAAAACCACTCCAGATATGCTTGATGATTTTATCTAAATTCTAAAATAAGTTGGAGTGGAGTAATCAAGAAAATGTATTCTATCTGACGAAAAAGAGAGCATAAAACACATTTTTCGAATTCTTTTCATTGCCATACTTCCGGTCTTCCAGTAAATTGGAGATACCACTCTATTTTTCTTTTTGGCTGCTACGATAAGATTCATTTTTTATTTTTGTTATTTATTCTGTATAAAAAAAAATAGAAATAGAGAAACAAAGAAATATGTCTCAACATGACCCACTTGTGCCTCTGATGAGTCATCAGAATTGGAGGTACGCACTGTTTTGACCCTTGTGAAAAAGCAACTAATTTTCATGTAATTAAGTCTAAAGGTGCGTTTGATGGATATTATTGAGAAAATAATGTATTTTAAATAGTGATATGATGAGAAATATGTGGTTAAAAAATAAGGAAAAGTTATTGATGTGATGAAAAATATTATTTTATTGAAGAATGTGTGGTTGAAAATAAGTTTTGAAATAATGTATTTTGAAAGAATGTGTACCAAACAGGGACTAAACCATATTTCATAATATTTTTTTCGTTATTTTGAGGCAACTCTCCAACATATCAGTTAGACATCAGTCAAGCTTTTTTTCTTGAGTTGCTTGTGTATCTCTTTTTTGCCAGTTGTCTGAAACCAGTATATTTTATGAGGTAACAACAGTATTTTAAACCCTGGCATAAAGATTATGATACTGAAACCAATATGTAATGCAACACAACGTGCAATGGAAGTAGTAAGAGAAATGGAGCTCACCCACAGGTTGAACATTTCTTGTGATGCTTGCAGAATATTGACAAACAAACAGAGCATATGTAGCCCATGTCAATTGTGTTTTTGTGGCAAAAGCACCTGCAGATTTTACAGTATAAAAATCAACAATTTAAAGCACCTAGAATCTTTTTTTCTTTTCTCTTCACTCGATAATCCACTCCAATTCGTGCTTGCAGTTTAAAAAAGTGTGTAGCTGTCCTTATGCAAGTTAACAAACACAATTTTGTGGACGAGCATGGAAATCAGTTTTCCCTGTACCATTATAAGATATATATAAATCAAAATAAATGCCAGTGTTAATAATTATCATTCGTCACTTAAGACTTGAGAGGTTTTTAACTACAATTATTGCTTCAAACCTACTTAATCAGCAAGACATTAATTGTACACTATAGGCCACTGAGAAGCTTATTTGATAAAATTGGAGAGAATCCTGTTCTGATTGGTGCATACAAGAGAAAAAAGATGTAAAAATAAATAAAAAGATAGCAGCGCAGGTGTAGTAGATAAACATTATTGAGTTTTAGTGAACAGTGATAATATATAAAGAAGAAAATTACACATAGATAAGAATATTTTCGGGGAAGACAATAATAATAATTCACAGGTTCTCTTTTCTCTTCACTTGATAATCAACTCCAATTCGTGCTTGTAGTTTAAAAAAGTGTGTAGCTGTCCTCATGCAAGTTAACAAACACAATTTTGTGGATGAGCATGGAAATCAGTTTTCCAAAAATTCAACCATGCACCACCTGTACCATTATAAGATATATATAAATCAAAATAAATGCCAGAGTTAATAATTATCATTCGTCACTT
>CAIGRK010067569.1:0-13587 GCA_903798315.1 Fraxinus greggii
TTTTTGACCTTTTATTAGTTTTTGTAAAAAAAAAATCATATGTGGTTATGAAGTTATTTTTGAACGTAAAATTCTATTTGTACCTAATTTTTTACATAATATTTTACCGCGGGCGCCCCCCAATAGGGAGCTACCATTTGTCAATTCGGTAAAATATTTGGTAAAAGATTAGGTACCTGTAGCATAACCCTAATATAAAATTGGTTAGCACATTATTTTGCTTCAAGCATATTTATCTCTTCGAGTCATTCAAGGTCGAAATACTCTTAACTTGCTAAGAGAGTACTTATCGATTTGCGAAATTACGAATTAAAACATAGTGTTTGAGCCACATTATTTTGAAAGAATGCATTTTGTAATAGTAGATTGATAGAGAATGTGTGGTTGGAATAGAAGGAAAAATTATTGATGCGATGAAAAATATTATTTTATTGAAAAATGTGTGGTTGAAAATGAGTAGAAGAATGAAAATGAAAATTTTAATGTATACCAAACAGAGGCTTTGTAAAACACGTTACAAAAAACAATTGGTCTATAGTCTCCCACGGATATTGAGTGATTTGCCTTTGGAACTAATGCAATAATCTTATGATTTGTTTGCTCCAGAAGAGATTTGGAAGAAACAAATTCTTCAATCACTCCCATGAACTCATGACCAGCAATATCCTAAGACNAGAGAATGTGTGGTTGGAATAGAAGGAAAAATTATTGATGCGATAAAAAATATTATTTTATTAAAAAATGTGTGATTGAAAATGAGTAGAAGAATGAGAATGAAAATTTTAATATGACTCAAACAAAGACGTTTATTTATATGAAAATAAACGAATGAACCCGAAGTTAATAATCAAATTCGTTTATATAGGGTTTGATTCTTTTAAGCTTTACTTTTGAATATTGGGCTCCGAGATAGACGCTGAAGTGATGGGAGTTCACTACCTACCAAAGGTTCCTTGCTTGCTTTGGGATTGTATATTGACCACCTCAACGTGTAGTGTAAATTCACGAGAGATGATGTTTCTTTCCTACAAGTGCTGTCAAACTATCGATGTCAAAATCTAATTCGTTTCAAGGATGAAACCATATTTCACTCGCTCTCAAATTGGATCGCCACCGACGTCATAGAATATCAGCAAAAGTGGGAAATGATCATCTTTCGAAGACTCTCGTTGCTCAAGTTACTAAGGATTTTGATGTATTGCATTAGATATGATTGACAAGTGTTACTTTGTGGAGTTGGATGGTAGTTGTATTTAAAATAGTAGAGGGTTTCGTCATTGAGTTCTACATAAAATGCATAGATACAATCGTGTATGATTAACTACTCATCTCTTAGAGTCCTTGATGAGATGGAATAGGATTGTTGGTGGTATAAGAATGCGTGTAGGATATGTTTTGTTACTTGTTAGGTTCTCGTTGAAAATGTTTGGGGTTTAAAATTCGATTTTCTTTCGAGCTGATTTTTCCCCTAAACTTCAACTAATGACATGGGTATTTTTGTCCAACTCGTATCTAAGGCCTAGAGTAGTCAATTTGCCTAGCTGGATTTGAACGGATGCTTCTTAGTCGTTTGGCAAAATTTTTAAATGGTCAAATTCTATTTTCAACTACATATTCCAGTATACTTACAAGTATTATCCACTTATTTCATCACGTTTATCCATTTACAAATTAAACATTTTATAAAATCTTCATGTGGAGGCTTAGCATGTCACTTAAGTTTTACCATTATATTATTGTACTTTTATATTCACCACTTTTTGAAGAACAAAAATTAACTAGATATCGAAGTTAAGTCGATGGTAGCACCCAGTCAGGCTAGACATATGTTGTGCAGAGCTTTTAGCGACCGAACAAAATCTTTTAGTTCGATTTCTAGATTTTGCAACATAAATAATACTTGACATTGAGGTCGACGTACCCAGGAATATCATAGAGTAAAGAATTAACATGTATTAATTTTAGTCAAGTTATAACCAAAACAACTTGAATCAAGTTT
This sequence comes from Fraxinus greggii, assembly GCA_903798315.1. Taxonomy (NCBI): domain Eukaryota; kingdom Viridiplantae; phylum Streptophyta; class Magnoliopsida; order Lamiales; family Oleaceae; genus Fraxinus; species Fraxinus greggii. The sequence goes on from CAIGRK010067569.1 coordinate 2,000, forward strand.
TTCTCATTCAAAATTGTGGCTAACCCTATTTCTTTTAATGATTTTTATACTTGCAAATAAAGCAATGTCATTACCCTCAATTCCTAACAAATTATAATATTCCAATACAATATTTTTTTTCCCTTTTTTTTTTCAATTACGCATTCTTCAATAAAATAATATTACACAAAAATTGAATCCATATTTTGTAACCAACACCAATATATTATTCTAAAATACATTCTTAAAAAAAAAAAAAAAGCTAGTGGGGGCGCAATATTGTAAAGCTCGAATGTTAGAAAAAAATCAAATTAGATGTTTGGAAATAACTCATAGACAGTTTTTGTATTGTAAATAGATAAAAATGAATGATTGATAAGTGAGTAATACTTGTGAATATCTTAAAATGCATGAATCAAAAAGGTCACTTTGAGATTTTTTTCCATGCTTTTTACCAGTGTTCTAAAAGACATGTCTAGGCGCGATGCGCGACTAGAACGCCAAACCACTGGGCTTGACGCCTTATTTAGCTGTCAATGTCAATAATTGACCGCTAATATGCGTCTAGGCGCGCATTAATATATTTTTAAAACTTTTTTAAAATTCTTTTAAGTTAAAACTTGATTGTTGATTTACATTTGAAATTTATATTTTTGTTGGAAACTTTTGAAAAAATGTATAAAGTTCCTATAAATTTATTTTAGATATTTGTTAGGCATCATTTTTAATTATTAAATGATTTTTTGATTGATTAAAACTTAAAATAATATTAAAATAAGAAAACGTCTTTTATGCCTATGACTCGTCTGAACTTGCCTAACTCATAGCTTGACCTCCACGCATCGCCACATAGTACGCCTTTTAGAACACTGATTTTTACTTTCTATAGAAGAGTTTCGTGATAAAGTTACCTTAATTTTTGTTTAAAAACTTATTTTTAAANAGTTAGATAATATTTAAGTTCTTATGCTATTTATTTACTATTTTGTATTTAAATTTAAAGCTTATCTTTTTGTAGCAAACTTTGAAAAAATGTATAAAGTTCCTATAAATTTATTTTAGATATTTGTTAGGCATCATTTTTAATTATTAAATGATTTTTTGATTGATTAAAACTTAAAATAATATTAAAATAAGAAAACGTCTTTTATGCCTATGACTCGTCTGAACTTGCCTAACTCATAGCTTGACCTCCACGCATCGCCACATAGTACGCCTTTTAGAACACTGATTTTTACTTTCTATAGAAGAGTTTCGTGATAAAGTTACCTTAATTTTTGTTTAAAAACTTATTTTTAAAAGAGTTTCTTATTGCAGTATTGTTTTTAAAGAAAATCATATTTGAATAAATTCATCTAAAATCTCTTTTAATTAAAAGAAACAATTTCATAAAATTAATCAAAAGAATTCAAAAGTAGCTTTTGATTTCTCAAGAGTCATGCCAATAAAGCCCTTTGAGTGTTTATAGACACAAATCAAACATATATCCATGTTTGGTTTTCATAAAAATAAGAATTTTAGTATATTTTAATAAAAAAAAGGATGGAATGTGAATTTTTTAAAAATCATTTTTTTAAAACTCATTTCCAACCCCACGTTTTATATAATCCACATTTTTATCAATTTTTCATTAACTTTTATCAAAATTTACTAAAATATCCAAAATACATTCTTATTCCAGAAATGCTTATAGAGACAGTCATATTTGATCAGCTCATCTGACAAGTCCAAAAGTAGCTTTTAATTTTTTCTGACAAATCATTCCAAACAGGCCATTTGAATGTTTATAAACCTGAACCAAACATAGACGTATCCCTTGTTTGGTTTTGAGAAAAATTGATTTTTAGTAAATTTTGATAAAAGTTGATGAATGCGCAATTTAAAAATTGTGAATCTTATGAAATGTGTGGTTAAAATTAATTACTGACTTTGACTTAAATTTTAATTAATTGTTTTAGTTAAAAATGGGCTTAATAAGAGCGGTTAGTCATGGGGTTGAATATAATATACTGTTTGGACTTTCATCTAGTAAAATTCATTTTTAACCATACTTCCACACTCCACGGAGTTCATGATTCTTATTATTTCTCGATAATTTACTAGAAATTTATCGAGACAAACTTGTAAACGGGCATCGACTTCTTGAACCGTGTATGCAAATCTATTTACGATGCAATTATTGGTGATTACCACTTCTGAAAAGTAGAAATATCCAAACAGTAAACTTTCAAAAGAAAAAAAAAATGTTTTTTGTTGACTAATGTATTATGGGAGGGAGAGGGACAGAGCCTCCATTGCCATTATTCCTGTGGTCTCTTCCTCGTCGTCTTCATTCTAACCACTTCTGTCACTTTGTTTCTCTAGTTACAGCTAGCAACAGACCCAGGAAAGTAATACTAGGTAATCACAGATTAAAAACGAATTGTTGCTTCTTTTTTCCATGCATAATTCCTTTTATTTTAACAATATTACTTGTTCATATTCAAATTGATTTTTTGAGTATGCGAAATTCCAATTTAAGCTGTCAAAACAAGTGCAGGGTACTGGTACTGGATAATTTATTTTCTCTATTATTTTGAAGATTTTGGAAACTCTTGCTCTTAAGCATAATTTTCTCAATTTCTTCACGAGTTCATTATTTAGTGCATTTTTTTTGTCGTTTCATTGAATGCCTGAAAATCTCACATGGGCTTTTCGTACATTTGTTAGTTTCTGAAACTTTCAGTCACATATTTTCTCTCTCTATCTCATTTACGCGTATGCACGAGTAATGCTTGATATAGAACATAGAGGTAAATCTAATGTCAGATTGATAATATTCAAGTTTTTGTGTTGTAGAATTAAATTACTTCGGTGACTTGATCGGTATGTTAAAGTATTTGCTTTATTACCAAAATTTGAATATATTTGCTTCTTCTTCTTCTTCACGGATATTCTCTTGATATGATTCGTGAGGAGCAACTTTCGTCCGTTGTACTCTTCAAATTTCATGAATATTCCCTAATTGCTTTATGATAAAAAAAATGATTATTTGGACTGTGTTTAGCGACTTTAGTCACATTTACCTTGATATCTGCAACTAATAGGTGGTTATTTTTGTTGATCTTTCACGTTTGTTACAGAAGTGGAAACTTTAATCATTCAGCTTGAAAACGATGCCAAACAAGCTATGGCTTGCACTGGTAATAATCTATTGGGGTTGAAGGATTTCCCCAAGGGTCTTCGAGTCCTCCTCCTTGACGACGACAAGGATTCTGCTCTCGAGATGAGATCAAAGCTCGAGGAAATGGAATACTTGGGTAAATTATTTGTCTTCCTTTCTCTTTTGTTTAGGAGACGGTCCCCTTGATTATCAATCATTACCTTTTAATTTTTGTAAAGTTATCAAATAAGTTAATAAATATTCTTGCAGTACATTTCTTCCATTAGTTTGATCAACAAGTTTATGGGTTTGATTCATCTGTATTCTTCAACATATTGTTGGTTAATTTTAATGATGTTTAATACTTATAATTCATAACTATAGCATTTAAATGTTTAATAAACTGGTCAAGATTAGTTTTGGTTGGGTTAGCTCAACATTTATTATCTCTGCAAATAACTGAAAGGCTGAAAGTTATAATTTTACCAATTGATAATATTCATTGAACTTCTTAAACCAAGTTTTGATATGGCTATTAGTTTTGTTTTTACGGTCTTCTCATTATAAATTTGGTTGATAAATATTTGGTAGTTCTTAAATATTGGAGCAAGTGCTCATTCTCTATAATTTATTTTGTTATTATCTGCAAAAAATATTTTTCCGATAATCAGTTTATCACTGTAATGTAGAACTTTTTGTGTCATTCTGAATGCATATAAGAGTTGGAGAAAACTATTTCCTAATTTTGCCTGATGGTAATGCTGCCCTTTGCTGCTGCTTTACAGTTTTCACTTTCTGCAATGAAAGAGAAGCGTTGTCAGCAATTGCGAACAAAACTGAGAGCTTCCATGTTGCTATCGTAGAGGTACTAAACTTATTCATTGACCATTTTCTTTTTTCTTTGACCTTCAAAAATGGAACATAGCAGAAATTTTATATGTGGACTTAATAACAATGAAATCACAAATTACTGTTCCAATTGGTTCATTTTAGAACCACTTGGGAGTAATTTTTTAATGTGTATTCAAAAGGCTCATAGCTTCTGATCTATAGGAGGAGAGGACTAATCCTTAGACAAGCAAGTAAAAAAAGTGAACACTCAAAGCAAGTCTGAAAGTTACATGTTCTGCTCAAATTTCCTTTTGTATGAGAGCTTATTGTACTTATTCGAAAATAGCGCTGGATTCATTTGCTGTTGTTAAACATAACAATGAATAGAGAGCCTAAGTTCTATTCTGTAATCTAAACAATATAACACGTCACAGGTAAGTTCCAGCAACAAGGATGGGGTATATAAATTTCTTGAAGATTCCAGCGACTTGCCCACCATAAGTAAGTGCAATGATTGTTCTCACATGATCCAGTTTTCATGTCTAGAATGGTCTCTCCATATAGCTACAAACACTATAAAATGGAAAATTGTAAGTTTTTATGTACCATTCTGTAGCGAACTTAATTATTTTGGAAAGTCAGCATCATTTCTATCCTTATACATATTGCCATCTTAGTAGATGTTATATAATGTTAATGTGGACTTTTTGAAACAAACTTCTGGGTGTGTGGTCTTTTGACTTCTATGAAATACCCAGTTCAGTAGAGATGTGCAGCATAGTGTTCAGTGACTGAAGCAACAGAATTTGAACTCGCATATATTGATTAAAAGAGATTTTGTTTTTTCTCTTTTTATCCCAGTGACTTCAAACATCCAGTGTCTCAGCACCATGATGAGGTGTATTTCGGTAAGACTCAAAGTTCCGAAGTTTTATTAATCTAATGCATATCCCTGCATGAAAAGCTCGGAATTGAATGTCTGATTTTGAGTTTATAAATATGTTTTCTGTAAAAAAAAATCAAACTATAATAAGATTTAGAACTAGGCGAAGGCAGTCTACATAGCATTGAACAAGATGAAATACTACTTTACACATGCTAAAACAGTTAATACATCATTGTTACAACTTTTTATCATTTTGTACTTCGAACTTTTGCAGCTTGGCGCTGTTGAGTTCCTTCACAGGCCTCTGTCGGATGAAAAACTCAGAAATATATGGCAGCATGTAGTTCATAAGGTTGGTGCAATTCTAAGTTCATATTTTAATTCCTTTTTGACGGTTTCTCGTTTTCTTAGAGCTTTCGTGTTTATTCCCTGAAGAGAAGATCCTAAACTAATCATTGTGCAGGCATTCAATGCAGGAGGAAAAAATGTCTCCGATTCACTGAAGCCTGTCAAAGAATCTGTTGTTTCTATGCTGCAGCTCCAAACGTTTGGTAAGGATGAACCGGATAAACTAACATCCATTGATACACAGCACTCGACTCCTGTACTAGAGACAAAGCAGGAAGCATCATCATACAGTGACAAGTACCAAGCTCCTTCGACCCCACAGCTGAAACATGGAATGAGGTCCCTGGATAATGGTGATTGTCTGGATCCAACTACCTTATCAGTAGAAGGGGAAAGTGGGGAACAAGATGGGGAATCCAAATCTGGCGACACAACTTGTGGCAATTCAGTTACTGAAACAGCAAAGCAAAAAATCCAACTTCAGCCATTCAGAAAGGCTGCCATTAAGGAGGAGCATGAATCAGCTGATACTTTTTCGAGCGCATCCAAATATTCGCCTCGTTCTCAAAATAAAGATTGCTCGAACAGTCTCCACGGTGATGCTGCTGAGCTGAATAAAGCATCTGCAATTCGTGATTCGTGTGGGACTAAGGCAAATAAGAAGTCAAAGGTAAGATGGGACATGAACAACGCTCAATTATGTTGCAAAATTACATTATCTGATTCTGTTAACTTACAACTGTAGTGCCAGTGGTCCTTGAATATTGCTTCGAAGCATGAAAGTATTCTGTATTGTTTCCAACCTTTCCAGGAATTTTCAACTTAAAACATGTTCCAACTTTCTTGTGATGTAAATGAGCTGGATGTCTGTTTTGTCGTTATCTTTGTAAATAACTTCTAAACTCCATACAATGTACTTTACCTGAATATCTGTTTGCCATCTCCATAGGAGTTTTTCATGTCAGCTATTTCACAGGTTCTATTTTTCGGTTCATTAAGCAACACCGTTTGAATTTAAGTTTTCTTTTGTTCTTGTGGCTTCGTAACAATGCTACTGATAAAGCATCGTAGTGTTCTTTTTTCTTTTCTTCCTTCTCGGTGAAGGAATTTAACCTTGTTGTTGGTTAACATCTAGATGTTACTAGTCTTCCACTACGTATGTTATCTAATTGCAAGTGTGAATTATAACAGAAAAACTCTCTGAATGGATATTGAAATTTGTACAGTTTCATAAAATACCTGATTTGATACGTAGATGCACAAAAGAAACAGTCGACCGTTGATCGAAGTATAGTTTTTTCGTTTATAACTTCCGATTTCTTTGGATCTCAGTGAACTGCATATGTGCAATTTATTTTTATTGGAGAGCTAAATGGAATTCATCATCAGTTTCCCGTTATGTTTTAATTGAGTCTCTCAGTATTTAGTCATCACTTTACTGAAGGTTCCAATGATCATGCGTTATTTAGATAACATATTTGCAGAAGACTTTATTCATGTTTGCTTTGAATGCAGATAGACTGGACGCCTGAACTACACAAAAAGTTTGTACAAGCAGTAGAGCAACTTGGCGTGGATCAGGCAATCCCTTCCCGGATATTAGAAATAATGAAAGTGGAAGGTTTAACTAGACATAACATAGCAAGCCCTCTCCAGGTGAGTCACTGTGGCTTTTCTTTTTCTTTTCCTCTTTCACGGTTGAAGTAATTTTGTAATCGTAAAATTAAATATCAATTGGTAAGGATTAACATTAAGTCTACACAGTGAAATACAAAAATTAAGTAACCTGATGTCAAATAATACATATTTATTAAAGGTTTACTTGCCTTTTAATTTTTGATTAAATAAGAGTAAGAATAAATGACAAAATTAGTGGAAATCTAGTTATTAAATTCTTAATGATTGAGAAAAAGAAGCATATCTGCACTTAGATGCGATCCATTATAATTGTATCCTTCCACATGATGGATTTTATGACTTGGAATGACATGTCAATGAATTCCTACAAGGAACCAACCAAAAATTTTCTCCAACTATGCTCAAAATACTATCAATTTTTATGTCGCCTCAATTATTTTTCGGTGGAAAACTATTCTTTTGTTGGTTTGGAATAGTTAGACTGGATGAGGTTTAAATTTTCTTATTGATGTATGAGTTTCTAAGGAGGTATTTAAGCAGAAATACAGAATGCATCAGCGGCACATTTTACCAAAGGAAGATGACAGGAGGTGGCCTCATCCTAGAGATTCAACACAAAGAAGTCATTATCTGCACAAACCAGTCATGGCCTTTACACAATTTCATTCTAATCATGTCCACCCTTCTGGTCATGTCTATCCTGCTTGGATGCCACCGGGAAGTTATCCAAGTCCTGTCCAGATGTGGAGTTCACCTTACTATTCTGGATGGCAACCTACAGAAAGTTGGCACTGGAAACCTTATTCTGGGGTATACTCAATTTCCTTCAACTTAAAAGTATACTTGTACCCTAATGTGTCCAATTGGTTGTATCTACGTGACAATATAGGGTTGTATGACTGACCTTATATTTGATAATTTTATTATTTCAGATGCACGCCGATGCCTGGGGATGCCCTGTGATGCCATCGCCTCATGGATCATGTCTGCCTTATCCTCAAGTGAGTTTATTACTTCTTTATAAATCTATAAATTCAGCATTAATTTTAGGCTCTATGCCCGTCTGCATGATGGAGATGGGCCTAGTTCTTAAAAGACATTGGTTACATGATGCAGAATGCAACTGGGTTTCACAATGCTAATGAAATGCATAATAGAGTTGGCATGCCTTCATTTGATGTATACCCGGTAAGGTTATGTTATTTGGTTACTTAAATATTTTATAGGCAAAAACGTTTACTGAAAGCACCACAAGGTTCAAGGGTTAGCATACCGTTCCAAGTAATTTTTTCTCCAAATGTCATATTTATACTTGTATCTTTTAAGCTCCTAGCTTCTGTGGAACCTTATTGCTACTGGTATCACAATAAGCAATTTATACTCTCTCCCTCCTTGTGGCACAGAAGCTTCCTAGTAGATAAAGATTTCCTTCGCTTTAGGTTATCAGCTATTCCAAACTTCGCATGCCTTGATTAATAGATAATTGGTAAGGGTATTTGACAGTATCTTGGAAGAAAAATAAACTAAAGTTTTGTCCATTATATTTTCCCGTCCCATCCTATCCTGTCTATTACTTGGTAGCAAGTGTACTCGTTGAGTTTTATAGAACTTTCATTGCATCTAGGTTTTTGCAAACCATTCCCAAGATAAATTGTGGTTTAGTATGTACAATGTATGGACCACATCACTTGTACTGAATGACATGAAAAGAATTCGTATATCATACCAATGTTTACGGATATTTATATCCCACATAAATTTCTATGACCGTATTGTAGGGCCTTTTGGATTTCACCAACCCGATCAAATGAAATGTAAAATTACCATTTAACAAGCTAGTAGTGCACTTCTACGGGATATTGGTAGTATAAATTTTTGGAGTCAATTTCTTAGATAAGTTGAATGCGGTTTTTTTTTCTTTTATATTTAAAAGTTAAAAGGATTTCCTATCGCACATTGCAGGCAGACGAGATAATTGACAAAGTTGTTAAAGAGGCAATTAGCAAGCCATGGCTGCCCCTCCCATTAGGCCTAAAATCTCCTTCAACTGAGACTGTCCTCAATGAGCTCTCCAAAAAGGGCATCAACTCCATCCCTCCTCACATCAACGGCTCTCATTTACGCTGACGTGGCTCAATCTTCTGTCATTGGTCCACCAGTCCTCTTGAAGCACGTGAGCAGACCAACCAATAAGACCCCAATTTGAGAACAAGAGTGACATGTACAGAGATCCCCTGTAATGATGCTCTTCTTCACTTATGGCAGAAAATGAGCCACGTACCATGCATACCAAATTGCGGTTGTAAATAAAACTAAGGAGAGAATCCTAAACCCATCTGTTTGTCGTATTGCAACATCGGATTTTTACACTAATTGGGTGCTCCATTTTGTGCTGTTGACACCCTTCTGGTGAATAATGGTTTGCATCATTTTGGGCATCGTGGAGCTGAGATATAGTGAATGGACCTCTGAATAAATGATACTCTTTCTAAATCTGGGATAAAGGTGTGTGCATTTAGATCTTGAGTTCATGCAAGTTTTTAGTTTCATTCACCTTAAGATGACATATTTGACTGTTGGGGAATCCCTTTGTATGTGTATAGTTCTCTCAATAACTAAATGAAATTCTTCGACATTAAGTCCCCATTTGGTGTAGCTAAAAATTAGCACTTGTTTGTCATCCGTTTTTTTCTCATTCTTATTTTTTTTCTCTTTCTTCTTTTCAATCGCACATTATATCATTAAAATAATATTACACATAAACCCAGAAATCCTCTTTATTTTTTAACTATACATTTTTCCATCAACCACTATTCCGAATCAAATTCTTCTTCAAAATGGGTGTTAAACACAACAATTTTTTGTAGATTTTGACAGAAGTTCATAAAATGTGTGGTTGAAAAGTTGATAAAAATTATTAATTCCATAAAATATGTTATTGAAATTAATTGTTGATTCTGACTTCGATTTTTTTTTCCCCAAAATTTTAAGCTACGCTAAACTGGAGCTAAGTTAGATCTTGAGCAACTGGAATCGAGATGCACCAAGAGGTTTGCTGTAGATATCAATTGTTTGCTCAAGAAAGAGAACCAAGAAACAAATTGAATGAGTAGCTCTTGTTGTAGGTCTTTATTTCAAATAAAATGAAAATCGACTTCAATATGTTTAGCCCGTTTGGTATAGTTTAAAAAGTTAATAAAAAATTAAGTCAAATTTAATAATTAATTTTAATTATACACTTCATATGATTCACAATTTTTTAATCTCACATTTCATCAACTTTTATGAAAATCTATTAAAGATATATTTTTACATCAAACAGGGCTTAGTATGGACATGGAAGACCTGATTAGTCGCTAATGCATCAACTCTTTGATCGTCACACCTATTGGTAAAATTGGTGTATATATCATATTATATTCCATTAACTAAAAGTATGCACTGAAACATAGAAAATGAAATTAGAAAGAAATAAAAAGAAGCGAAGTATACGATTGTCCAATGCATTGATGCTAACATGATGAAACGAAGGTCAGTTTCTCAAGATACAATGCGTCTTTCCAAAATATTATTTAAACTCGAAAATAATTTGAAAATTATCTTGACAATACTTGGAGAAGGAAGAAATTAGATATCAATTATTCGAATTGATTTTGAGATGAAGGAAATTGATTGAAATTGGCTCAATTTACAAATTAAATTTGTCTTTTTCGAATAGGGGTACCTATTGACATAAATTAATTTGGATAATTATATCACACCATTTCAAATTGAGACATGATTGTGTAGATCGCACACTAAACAAATGTTTAAGTCTATTCATTCATTATGCACATTTTTGGACAGTCACACCCAATCAAAAATAATAATAACTTTTTAATATGCACATGTTGCGTTTGAAAAGTCGCTCTTAATCATCGCACTCGATGAAAACTTTATTCATTCACACCTACGAAAACAATTGGATGAAGTGAGAAGAATATCCCAAGTTCTTGAAGCAATTTCTTTATTCACGTAAGCTCCTCACTAACATTAGCCAATGCTCGGTATTCACATTGAACTACACAATTATGCCTCTAAGAGCTCCACAATACTATGTTTGGCAAATGTTCATAAACTCGTCGAAAATCAAATTACTTCTATACACATATTTTATAAGATCCAAGGACAGAGACAGGGGGATACATTATTGGTAAAACCATTTTTTAGCCATCAAATTTTAAATGGCCTTGGGACCTTTAGCTTTACCTCTACCCTTGATGAGATCTATAAATATTATTCATTTATTCACAACTGTTATGAAAAGAGAATAAAACTCAATGTACTTATGTGTGTTATAATGAGAACCGAAATTTTATATTTATAAGAAATGATTATGAATACAATAGTAATAATTTTTAGGGTTGTAGGGATACAACTGCCATTTACTAATAAACTTACTATTTATAACAATTTCCCTTGAATGATATATTACAAAGTATTTGCCTCGTTAAAACTTTGTTTGATAAAAATTCAATGAGACAAAAAATCAAACGAAGGAAAGAGTACGATTATTTTGGAGTATTAAAGATAAATGCTACCTTATTAAAACATTTTTAGGAAAACTCCGTGGGATAAAACATAAGCGAATGAAAAATAGTACAACAACTCCCCCTGATGTTGATCGATGAAAATCTTTGAGTTGACGCATTCAAATCTTGTAAACCAATTTCTTGAATGTAGATGTTGGTAGTGCTTTTATAAATAAACCAGACACATTGTCAC